>NQII01006971.1:64747-85242 GCA_002778355.1 Clitarchus hookeri | reverse complement strand
ACTCGTCAATCAAGAATATCATAATAACATAAATAAATTCTCTGGCTATAAGTAGTAAAATTAGTAATAGTGTTTACAGCTGTTTATAATAATTGATTTTATGCACATCGATTTCAGCAACGAAAGTAATCATTTTATAACTGAAATAAATGTGCATAATATTAATTATTTAAAATATTCGTTATCGTTAGTACCAATATTTTTTCACACAAGAGCTACATACATACAAGCACAGTTATTATTATGGCCACCCTTCTTAATGAAGATTTTCTTACAAAAAAATCTTTCTGAAGCATCCATAATGGAAGTACGCTTCAATTTGATTAAAAATAGACACTTTGTAATGTACTTTTTACATTTAAAATGTACATTTTTGTAAAATATTTTACAGAGTTACAAGATACTATATGCATTATTCTTTCATATGCGACACAAACTGTATTTTTCTAACAAGTTTGTTAGTGTGCGACTACTTTTTAATTACGCGTGCGTGTTGTACAGTCAGATGCAGTGCATTAGAAGCCACTCTCCTTGCAAATGTCGAGGCAAATACAAGCACCGCCGCGCCGTCAGCAGGCAACTTTCCTGAGAGTTCATCGTTTCAGTTCAAGCATTTGCGACTAGCCCGGGCGAGCAGGGACAGCGGGAAAGTGAGCGACGCTCGAGCAGAAGGAACACCGACAGCAGCAACATCTGCAGCATGTTGGTCCGTCGCCATAACGAGCTTCTACAGGATCGCATCATGGCGTGTGACGGTAATCGCAGCGAAGTGGCCAGTGTTGGACGACGGATAAAAAAAAACACCCCCAAACACTTTCCAGAACCATAAGGTCGANACACCCCCAAACACTTTCCAGAACCATAAGGTCGAGGTCACATAAAATGTTGCTGTTAAGAGGCCTCTATAGTAAAACATTATCAATGCTTCAAGGTCACGTCCTGCCGTAAGGAAGCATTGCGACGGAGATGGCAAGTAGCATAAACAAGCGTCGCGTGTGTTCTGCTTCCTCAGAACGTTAAGCAATGTTTAAAGGGTTTTAATACAGCAATATGTTCAGAAAATAAACTGCTTTTGTCGCNTTTCCTCAGAACGTTAAGCAATGTTTAAAGGGTTTTAATACAGCAATATGTTCAGAAAATAAACTGCTTTTGTCGCTATAGTTTAAGAAACTTTGTTTACTGGAGAATAAATATCGTAAACAGGGGGATACTTAACAGCGATTTTTGCTGACCTTGACACTTTTCAACTACCACATTTTTGTTTCAATAACCAAATTTATGAATGGGCAACAAAAATATCGACTTTCATTCCCGTCCTGAAAAAATGTTTACGTAGAAATATTCCATAGCTTTTAAAAATTATAATAGACACGACTGCTCGCAATGAAACCCACGTGACAACTGTGTACTCGGCTTCTGGTGTGCAACCGTTGCCACTGTCTCGTATTGTCCAGAAGTTGATGACGTGCACTAGCAGTTGCGTAAAAATCACCCATCATTGGTCAATGTGGACTGGTATTCTGCACTTGCTAGACCTGCCCTTCATATGTCTCAGAAGTCAACAACGCCGTGATTATGCATCCAAGTCACTTTCCGATAGACAGGCTGTTAAATAAAAAGCAGCAATGCAGAAAATACCTTCTGGGAGTTCCTTACTTCACGAGAGTCATGTTTCTCGAGGCACGGATCTGAAAGACTCGTGAATCGTTAGCTCCCAAAGGAGAATTTTTTCAACTGAATCAGATGTGTTAACTCCGTACAGAAACTCAGTAGTTGTGCGAGGTGCGAAAGCAGACGTTAACTTCCGTTGGCATTTGCGAGCTTACGATGTAACTAATAAATTACAGTTATGGTATCATTACTTTTGATCAGCACAGTGGCACTACATCCCATCCTCGTCTAAGATTTCTTAAATAACAAGTATTTTTGTGTGTTGGAATTTTTTTGTATCAAATTATGAAGAAATGAAATCTCTTTCTCGTTGAAGTAACTACTAACAAAAAGGATCAGAAATTCCAGTCAAATGTTAAATAAGGTCAAGAAATGAATAGACCATTTTTCAACAATTTGAATTGACACTTATTATTCGTTATTATAGCAATACAAAAATTATCAGCATCATGGTCACAAGACAAAATAAGGTCATCATTACCGGACTGTGGTTAATTTTTTTTTTAATCTACAGAATTCATGTAGTCGACACAAGTTATCCATTATCATTGTCAATAGTAAATTTCATAAATATATATTTTTACTTATTATGATTATTGGTGATTTTTATGTAAATATTTCAGTTTCATTTTACTAAACGATTATGATACAGTACACTTTTACAGCGTGAATTTAGGCCTATCTAGCATACACATTTCAGTGCCAAGCGCCATAGAGGCGATGAAACTTTTGATCCGCGTACTAGTGTCGCCCTTAGAGCTTCCTGCTTCCCGTCAGCCGGGCACGGGAAAAAAGGTACAAGTAAATCGGACACTGTGAGTGTGTTAAGTTCATCTCGATGCTATTTAAACTCCTTATCACATCCAGTATTAGTGTTTACAATATCGTATCTTTACGTGTCGATAATATTTGTGAATCTGGGCGGATTAAGAAACATATTATCATTGCTACCATTTGTTGAATGGACAGATAATAATAAGGTAAAAACAGTGACGTCAGCTGCTGATCAACGATGCCTGTACCGCTACTAGCAAAACACTAATATGCAGCGTGCCTCATTTAAGAAAGCAAGATTTTGACAGTTCGGCGAAAGTAGCGCTAATGTATACATTCCGTTTATGTATCCTTTCGCCATCAGTTTATGGGTCAAGAAGCGGTGCATATTTTGTACACACGCAATCAACTGGTCCACTTACCATTGTACTGCTAAACAAATTTTAGGTAATTGATAGACGGACATCTGTCTCAAAAATTGTTAAGTTATAAAAATAAAAGTATAAAATCTTGCATAAAGTAAAAAATTTGCCAGCATTTTTTAATGTGTTGGACGGCGAATTTGGGTTAGCATTTATGAGACGACGATTATAGTTCTTACCACACAGTAGCAGTTTGGACGTTACAGGAAATATGTCAAGCCTGGGAATATAAGGAATTCGGGAAAATAGCCATACAGTGCACTACTCGCCAACAACTTTTGTAAAACAGTTATTTGGCTCTTACTGATGCAAAACAGCTCGAATTTGCTATAAGTGATGTGGAATAATGCAATAACTACTTTCAAACTACTCCTCTTGCTTCATTTTATTAACATAATACTTTTACAATTTTTCAAAGTATTCTGTCGTAGCCAGATTCTTAGTGGATGAGGGTTTCAAATTATTAAAAGAAATAATATTTTTTTTTATAAAAAATCCAAAAAATATACTTTAAACTTACTACCTCAACAATAATAGACCTAACTTGCTTTTTACAGCTAATATTTTCATAATCATCTCTCACCTCACGAAAGTAACGTAATCAAACACTTAAAATAGCATTAAAGACATTTTTATAATTCCTACTGAATTACTACATTATATATTTGCTATCTGACAGTTCCAGTATTTACTATCAAATCTGTCGGTTACACCTTATTTCAATCCAGATATAAAAAAAAATTTCCGGTATGCAATATTCTGGAGCGCCCCGAGAACCGCCGTACACATGCGCACTCTACTCGTCGGGTAATTCACAGCACTCTCGCACCTCGTCCATTGCCGCAGTAGATACACTCGATAGTCGCAGCCTCTGTCGCCTTCGCCTCTGGGTCCTCATCTTCGTTCACCGCCCGCCGCACTTACTCAAGTGGTTCTCAGACTCCCCGCCCACCGGCTGCCATAGCCGAGAACATTCTCCACATGTCGGCCTGCGCCGAGGGGGAAGACGACCGGAAAGCTCCGCAGAATCAGACCCCTCTAGCATGANGGGAATGGGGGGGAGGGCCCGCGCGTAACTATTTAATTTAATTAAGACCTCCATTCTTTAACGAGCCTGATTTAGCCCACTGACTTTGAGAGAAAATTGTAATAATAATATCAAGCACATATGGATGACTGGGTGAGAAGGGAAATGACGTGAAATGAACTCGCAACGTTTGAAGTTGTGTATCATTTCAACACACGCCGTTTTTAAGTCGCATTTCATTTTGAACACGCACAATTGACTACTTTAGCACGAAGTTTAGATTGTCACACTAATAACAGATGTTTTGTGACCACGTAAAATAAAACATATTAATTTGTCTAGGAACTCTTTCTTGTCCGCGTATTTTCTCCTCGTGTGAATGCGTCTGCGTTAGGGGGTGACGTTTTCTTTGGGATATGCGAATAATATGAACGTAACGAAATTTATATTTGAAGCGCTCCAACAAATCGCTGTCGCGAGATGTAACTTACTGTCCGGGAAATTTCGGCCACGCCCAAAATGGCCGCCAATCGCCGCGGGCTCCCACCCGCGCAGTACGCATGCGCGGCGCCAACTCTACGTCGTGCTCGCATCGCAGTCGTCAACAAATACCTCGGTCCCCCGCGAACACTCCTTGGCTTGAACTTGGCAGGTATTGCCATTTACAGAGTTTTTCCTCATTCGTGAACTTCATTGCATACGTACAGCCACACATTGCAATACCACTTACCATAACAGATTATGGGGTCTGGTACTGCACTGCTATTAGGAAGCGGTCCCGCCAGGATGAGTCATGGCGCGTGTTGCTTACTTACAGCTGTGCATATGTAGTTTAATTATTTATGTCCATACACGTGTTGCGAATAGTCACTTTGCGGCAAATTACTGCACCAGTGTGTAATTTTATTTAGCGAAAACCGCAGTTCGTGATCTGCAACTGTTCCGGAAATTTTGGGTGTGTCCACATTAGGACCGACCATCCTGTATTTTTCCGTTAGCTTTGTATAATTTTTAAAGTAACATATTTCTGTGTGCAGAGATTCTGCTTTGTAGTAATTTATATATGGACTATAACCGTTAAGCCTACGTCCATTGAACACCATGTTATTTGACAAGACTTCACTCTCCGCGAACCCATTTCCTTGCTTTTTAATGTGTTTTGTTACTGTATAGTCGATAGGGCATTTTATTCGTTCACGCATCATATGATACGTGGTTTTGAAAATCGCACGTTGTTAGTTTCGCATACGTAAATTTGCCACTCACTGACTGGGAAAATCTTGCCTTCGTACACGTGACAGGCTTCAGCTATATCTTCAGCCACATTTTACAACGCCCTTTACTGGGCGTTGTATCTGCAAGCTTGAGCAATGTCGCAAGGAAAACAAGAGTAGAAAAAAAAAAGGGGGATTGGGGGTTGGTCACTGACGATTCCTGGAATCGATATACAACACGAGAAGAAAGGGGGAGGGGGTTAACCAAGCGGATTAGAGTCTGTCACATTGTGTAAAGAATAACAGAAAATATTGTACATGGTGATCACTTTTTGGTTTTACATACCCCGTGAGATTATACCCGAAGGCGAGGATTTACGGTCTTACAACTTAGGCAATTTAAAAAGGTTGCATATTTAAAAAGAATATTAACTATTTGCATATTGTGTAAACATATAATAAACGACAATGTGGCTTTCTCTTTAGATTTTGTAGACACACGTGTTCGGTTACATATTTTCGTTTTGATGGTGGTAGCACAGTATTCATTGTTCATGTGGCTTCCACGTATGCTGTTACATAACCACGTGTGTTTACATGCATATTCACATGAAACAGTTTATACAGTAGTGTTTCATCTCCTTGATTACGATTCTAATTTTCTCGAATGCATTTGCGGTACGAAATAACTACGATCAAAAGACGCAGTCAAAATTATTTAATGCATAACGTAAGCCATTAAAAAAAAAAAAAAAAAAAAAAAACAGGCTGGCTACTTTATGCGCAATGTCTGCCAATGTAACAAAGCAGATATTTATAGTTTTGTTTGTGTTGTAACACTGGCAGTACTGAGTTGCAGCAACTGTTTCCTTGTGTGTTCGTTGGCTTGCGCTATGAATGTGTGAAGAACGACGTGGGCGTGGTTTCCCAGGGATCACGCGAAGCGAACGAAAGGAAGGCAAGCTAGAATGTAGATAGTTTTGGTTCGGAGAAGGCGCAGCTATCGCGGTTCCCAGTAGCGTACACAGTCGATGCAGTTCGGCTTGGTTGTTTGCCGTGTATATCTCGGCGCGGAGTCGGCGCCGATCAGCCGCCTCGCTTCTGAGAACAAGGAGCGACAAGGCGACATCTCCGGGAACTGTTTTTCCCTCGCCGCCACTTTCCAATACCGCCAACCTGCGTCAACCAAATTCCCTCTCGCTTGCCGCCGTGGGCGCGCATTGCACTCACCTTTCTGCCTAAGCTGTTCACGGTAACGTGAGCACTTTTCAAAACCCTGCTTAGGATATACTTTCTTCCGCCATTTGCAAAATTAACATTGGTCCACGGGACCACATCACTTTATTCACGAGTTAGTCACGTGTAACTGTGAAATTGTTAGAAATGGAAATATATTACTAATATGCTAATTCTTACATGTATGCGCATAAAAAAACAGAAAATATTTAAATTAGATTTACTGTTCATAAATTTAAACATCACACTTCTGAAACGACGCTAACACGCGGAACTATTTTTCTCAGCCTCGCTGCCAAATTACAGCCTACACTTGCAGTTTTTCTTGCATTTATGCAAAGCGCGGCAAGGATCTTATTTCTTCTGGAAGCAATACTTACAGCTATCCCAGCGTAAGGTAAGTACACACAAAAACTGCAATTGCATACAGGACGACTTGTAAGTAATTATAATTTCTGTATCGGTCATCCACTCGGACGTAGCAGTAGTCGTATATGTTTAAGAACAAAGTAAAGAAGAAAATTATGAAAAGTTAGGCACTGGGCTTTAGCAAGCGATTGGCAAATTTTTGGCGACGCTGCCGCGCTCTTGGCAGTCGCGTAAGTTTGAAGTACTTCACCTTCCGTTTCTAATATGTCAGCTGCTCTGTAAATGGCAAAACCTGGGCGTGGCCCAAATTTTCCGGACAGTAAGTTACATCTCGCGACAACGATTTGTTAGAGCGCTTCAAATATAAATTTCGTTACGTTCATATTATTCGCATATCCCAAAGCAAATGTCACCCCCTAACGCAGACGTATTCACGCGAGTCAGTGAAGAGATTTGGGTGGCTCTTAACATCGATATCTAGAGAGCCGATGAGGCTGAATCGAGGTGAGTATGAAGCAGTGCCAGAATGAAAGGACGAGGGAAACGGGATATCCCCGAGGAAACCCGCTGACCAGCGGCATCGTCCGGCACGATTCCCACTTGCGAAAATCCGCGAGTGACCCGGCCAGGGATTGGACCCGGTTCGCCTTAGTGGGAGGCGAGCAGTCTAACTGCTCAGCCATCGCGGCCCCTGATGTCATTGTGCAGTTGGAAAAAGGCCAGAATGTTACAGTCTACGAATGCGAGTTGTTCATTGACAAAGACATTCCATTCTTGGCTGCCGCTACTAACAGGTGCAAGGCCATTTGCACATTTATGACAGGAAATATTTGTATTTTTGCTATTTGTACAACCAAAGGAATTCTGGTGATATGTGTCAAAAGAGACGACGATTTCTGGTTCACAGAAATGGAACATAAATTGCGGAAGCTTTATTTGGACTATTGCAACAGAGGGTTCTTAGTGACCACCAGACCACTCTGCCACAAGTATAAAACTCACCCGCAACTCCGCAATCATATTATCCATGATGCACGTACATCGGAGGCGAATAAGAATGATAGCAAAAAGTGAATCAGTAGCAGTCTTATGATAGTCAGTTTAAGAAGGTGACTAGAGAAAGAAAAAAAAAATATTTTTTTTATTTTTAATTATCGGGCACTTCTCTTTTTTTTCCTCCACCCCAAGAAAAATTGACTACAAACAGTTTTCAAAAGAATTAACTTTACAGTGTTTATGCAGAAATTACATTAAAATATTTAAAGATTATAATTCCCCAAATTACTTTAAAAACATAAAATTTAGAGGTTACAATAAAAATGTGACATTACAAAAAATATATAATTACTTAACTGACACAATCTTCTCCAATTTACAATTTACAATATTCCCGAATTTACATGTCTCGAAGTGGGACCAAAACGTCTAGTTGTGATCTCCCCCCAAGTGTCCGCCATCGCTTAGTTTGCCAGGGTGTTTATAGCGAAGATTACGTGGCCGCCATCCACTCCAAAGCTGTGGAGAACATCCTCGAAACGGAAGCCGATCTTCGTCCAATCCAATTGAACAGCGCTGCTGACGTCACAAGGCGATGCCCTCTCAGCCGCCGCTAGGTGGAAGGAAACGCCGTGCGCTCAGTATAATTCCGACCTCCGTTGAAACCACCAAACAGCCGCATCGCAGAGTCTTAACGCTTCATCGGCTGCCGTCAACAGGCAACGTCTTCGCAAACCTAAGTATCCATGATCGACATGAGGTAGCGTAACTCCTTTACACTATATGCTTCCCAAATTAGTCGATCCCAGGCACACAAGATCAATGCCAATCAGAAATCCCAAATACATGTCAGGCTTAAAGCCCCAGAAATTGAGGGAAAAATGTCAGATCTTATACATATAATTTTCATTACTGTTGTCGATAACTGTGTTATTTGTATTAAAAGTAGTCAAGAGTTATTTCGATAATGAACCTCAAAATAAACCTAATGAATTCCTGCAATTGCTTCCTTTTTTTTACCTAAACAATTATTAATTAGTTGAATGCTGGATTTGCATGTATTAGGTGACTTGTGGTAAGCCCTATCTGTGCAATTATATTTTGGTTTATTTTTGTGAGGTGACTTGTATATTATGTGTACAATGTTTCGGTTTGTATTAGGTTAATTGCAGTATTAATGCATTATGCTTTGGTTTGTTTGTATTGGGTGACTTGCAGTATTTGTGTACTGTTTTTGGTTTTTTTATGGGAGCTGGATTAGAGAAATATTGTTCTTAGCTGTTGAAGTATTATTAACTTACCAGTACTCGACACATCTTTAGTTTGTGTACGTAGGTGTCACGCTTGACATATTGCCGACAGTTACGTTAAATGCGTTCCTACAACAATAGTACACTTCCATAGCAAAATGTATGTCTTGTTGGTATAAGGAATTCTATATGCTCGTAGACAATGGCTGCGTGCGTGTAAAATGGTTACAATAAATATAATGCTAATAGTTTAAAAACACTTACGCAAATTTGAAGATGCACCAGCAAAGAAAATATAACTGAGAAGTTTTAAAAATTGTTTTCATCCAAATATACTACGATGTGACTGCGTATAATTAAATACTATCATGTCTGCATGAAGAAAAAATGTTAAAGTATGTTCGTTGCAATTGATTAATATTAGAGGACGGATCCCATTACGGTACTCCGGGTGTCAACATTTACATATTCGAATGATTGATTTCATATTAATAATTGGAGGAAAGATGCTGGCCAATTTTTACACGCAAGAACTCTATAAAGTGCGGTTTTGCAGCAAAAACGCATAAAAATAGTGTTAAGTTTGGTACATTTTCCAGTGAATTAATAACATTTTATTTGCATACATCGAATTAATCGATAAGACCTAGGAATTTCGCGGAATCATTTCAGCTCAAGCTGAATTTCAACCGCTATTTATATATTTTCGATTGTAATCAGAAGATATTTTTACTGACACGCCCTTGACAGCTCCGATCCAATAACAAACCAGCGATAAAACCAGAGCCGAATCCTGTGTTACGAGGTCACAAACTAAGTTGCATATCGCACTAATTAATTGAATTTCATGTAAATTATTGCCAGAACAGAATGATACGCAGTAGGCACGATGTGACTGGTGCGAAGTAACAGCGTCCACGCGAGACGAATAGGTGTCTGGAATGCGAGGCAAGACCTGACGGATCTCGCCTTCCTGTGGCGGCTGTGCGAGGACTGCTGATGTCCGGAAGTCAACGTAGCTTAGGGGGAGGGGTGCAGTCCACAAATACCGGTTTCACGTCTTAGGGGTCGAGGGAGTGTACGAACCCCCGTGGCTGGCCTTGGGAGTGGGAATGTGCTGTGAAGACTGCTCGTCCTTCCCCCTCACCGAGCCAACAGTGCCACTACTGCAATATCTGGCGACTAAGCCCAAGCTTAAAGGACGTACTAATCAGGACTTGACAGAATATGTTGTTTATGGATAAACCAAACGTCAAACATATTGGAAGAGCAAATGGGTTAACCATGTTAACGATCATCTACGAGAATTTAATTCTGATAACAACAGTCTCAATCGCAATATGGCAGTACATGAAAAACTATTTGAACAATGCTAGTTGGGTTCAGTGAACGACGTTTAGTTACAAACAAAATGAAACGAAGACCGGTTTGCTATGAAAATTAATTCGTGATTGCCGATTTACTGCATCCGTTGACAATTCACACACTTTCATCACGAGCAGTTGAATCAGACAACTGCAGTGTTGGTGAAATGGCACTGTGGGCTGTGGCTACCCTGTCGAATATAATGGTGCCCAGCCATGCATAACTAGGATGTCCGACCTTATACAGACATTCTTGAGTAATGTTCGAACATAGAACGGGGAAGAAACAAGATAGCACATTTAATCGTGGCCACATCGTCGAGGCCAGATGTATGGGACATTACATCTCCGACGTCCTACAGGCACTGGGATTTTCAACGGCCACTGTGCCGAGAGAGGACTGAGACTTCATAAAGTCGGGTAAAAGTAAAACAACTGCTGCCTGGAACAACTGCTGTCGCGTACTTTTTATCAATGACATAGGACGCCATCAGCTAGCTAGGTTGGCAACGGCAGATATAAGGCCACAGTAAAGCAGATAACATGTAAATTCAGTGCTGGACCAAAACGACATGTGAGCAACCATACCATACATAACCATATCCTCGCTATGGAGTAGAAAGGCCACCCCCCCCCCCNNNCCCCCCCCCCCCAACTAGGGTACTTCTGTTCACCACATGTCACATGGAAAAAGGTGACCTGGATGGATGAGTCGAGGTACAGGTCGATACATGCCGATGGTAGAATATGGCTGTGTCGCCAAGTGCATGAAGTGATGGGTCAATTGTGTGAACAGGGCACAGATAAGGCCAGTGGTGATGGTATCGTCGTATGGGGACTATTTACACGGGATAAACTGGGTCCCCTAGTACATGTACCATTGTCCCTCACTGGCAAACGATACTGCGACCTGCTGGCAGATAATGTGCACACATTTCTCTGCCTACAGCACCCTGAACGAGACTCGTACATTCACCAAGACAATGCACCAGCCCACCACTCCTGTATTGTGTCCGAGTGGTTGGATAACCACACCACAAACTGTCTGGTCCCAGAGGTCGCACGACAATCCTATCAACCACATCTGGGATGCTGTCGAGAGAGATGTGCAGCAGTCATGAATCTGTATAGCTCTCTACCATTTCCAGTGCCTTGTAGAGTCCATGCCATACAGCATCACCACCATCAGGGCGAAATGGGATGCTACATGCTACTAGGCAGGTATCTTTAATTCGAGTGTGTGTAATTGGAAACACCTGGAGTGTTTCCATTCTAAGAAAAATCTTGGCACTGTCTTATGTTATCCTAGGGAATAAAAAAGTCAAATAGACTGTATAAGATAGACACCTTTAAATACTGGCCTTCACGGATACAAGTAGAGTTGNCGAGTTGAGTTGTGGCCAGTTGCACTTATGTGCGAAGGAATGGATGTGCGAGAATCAAGTAGTGTGTAAAGAGCTGCTGAGTGAGAGATCTCCCACTCAGCTACACAGAAGCCAAGTGAGGGCAGAACCTGCAGCGAAAGAATGAATGCAAGCGCACGTTGGTGTACTGTGAGGAATATTAGCAGTATGGGACCAGTAAATAGGTCTAATCGTAATGCGCCCACGAACATGTGATCCACCCTTGTGACAGTGTAGAGGAAGGAAGATTTAAATGCAGAATATCCTTGTTTTAAGGTAAAAATTGTTGTTAGTTAATTAGAATACTGGAAAGTTGTAGTGATTGAAGTTCTTAGAACATATTGGACAACATAATTATTATGACAGAAAATTGTATTGTNTACTGGAAAGTTGTAGTGATTGAAGTTCTTAGAACATATTGGACAACATAATTATTATGACAGAAAATTGTATTGTAAAAGTTAAATGCATTTAAGTAAATACATAAACAAAATTCCATTTGGTTTTTTTTATAAAAAATAATAATTTATAAAACAGTAACAAATTTTCCTAGTGAAGCATTCTAGAAATTTTAAATTTGTCTATATAAATTTGGTACTATATCTGTCTTCAAACTTCAAACTCCTAAAATGTTTTCGTGGTTTTTAAAAAATGCTCAAAATAAGGGAATGTTTACATATATTTACTCTGTAGCAGTCTGTGATTTTTTCAGTAAAATTTTTCGAAGCATACCTTAGAGTGAATTAAGACATGACCTTTCAACCACCTTTGTTATTTTATGAATTGTTTTTAATTTTATTAGCATATCACATTTACACAAAAATTGTGATTTTGACGTACCATTATGACAAAACTACACCGAAGAGCCAAAAAAACTGGTACACCTGCCTATTATTGTGTAGGGCCCCCGCGAGCACGCAGAAGTGCCACAAGACGACATGGCATGGACTAGACTAATGTCTGAAGGTGTGCAGGAGGCATTTCACACCTTGACTCCTGCAGGGCAGTCCACAAATCCATAGGAGTGTGAGGTGGTGGAGATCTCTTCTGAACAGCACGCTGCAAGGCATCCCAGATATGCTTAATAATGTTCATATCTGGTGATTTAGGTGGCCAATGGAAGTGTCTAAAGTCAGAAGAGTGTTCCAGGAGCTACTCTGCAGCAACTCTCAACGTGTGTGGTATTGCATTGTCCTGCTGGAATCGTCCACGTCCGCCAAAATGCACAAAGGACATGAATAGGTGCAGGTGATCGGACAGGATGCTTACGTATCTGTCACCTGTCTTTACATCTTAAAACTTTACTGGTCTCATACCTATACTGGAAAGAGTAATTTCAGAGTCCAAGTATTATGTATAACATTTTAACTCTAAATTAAAAATAATAATTAAATTTTGATGTACAGTATTATTAGTCTGCTTTTTATAAAACGTTCTGTAGTTAACTGTAGGTCATTTCAGTTATATGCAAGTGGTTGCAGTTTCGCATGGCTGATGTACAGCATTTGCTCATTCAAACAATTTATTACTTCCTTTTTAAATTCAGGCCACAGCATGGTGAATTGGTTCCATACGTCACCAAATACATATCTTATACCCCACTAATATGCATGCTGTATATTTAACATGAACCTTGAGAGGATTTTTACTAGCATAACCTTGTAAGTCAGTTGGTAACATTACGAATATTCTTTCATCTTCAGGCAATTTCGTCTAAAACAAAGTGATATTTTCAAAACTTTCATCATGTTACAATGTACGCAAAAGTTCACAACTCACAGTTTCACATGGTCTTGCTAGATTTCCTAAATTTTGTTCAGCGACAGCTACTGGATGATAAGTATTTGAGGTCGCCAAACTTACTCTCCTTGGCAACTCTACCAATTGTGGGTACAAATAGAACTCACCCACAAGAAAACACACCTAGTGATGGCAGGCATCTGTTAGCTATTTTTTACTGTCGTGTAATGTTAATGCAACAAGAAAGCAAAACCAGTTAAAGTTTTACACACGTGACAAAACTTGAAACAGGTTTGTCCTAGAATTATGACTAAATGTGCAACCATTTTCCAGGAAAAAAATTTCAGACCATGTCATTACTTAACAATATGGCATGGGAAAATATTTTGCTAACGCACAGGAATTTCATGCGTTACACCACCACCTGACTACAGCAGCTCCCCAACACTTTCATACGGATCCTGCACTCAAATCCTAAACAATGCCATTGATGTATCTGCACATCTGATGTGCATGACACCTTGTGGCCATTGTCCCATAGTACCTTACATATGTGATGGGTCTCGGGAATATGCTTTTCAAGCTAGATCTCTCAACAAAATTGCAAGTACCAAACTGACCATGACTGCACATTTCATCTTACACAACCCACTTGTGAAAGAAAACCACCACTATTAAAGTATATCTGAACAAGTTGTGCTTTATTACACAGAGTTTAAATCTCTTATCACTTTCTAAGCACTTTCATACAAAATGTAAAATAAGTGAGAATGCACTGAGCAGCAAAGGGTATAAATAATAATAAAAAAACTGTTTCAAAAATGTATTTACTGTCAACACACAAATGTTATCAAATTTTACAATTTTGTCAAAGAGTAACATGGCTTAATTTGGAGATCTCAAATAATTTCAACAACCATGAATTTTTTTTCAAATATAAGTACCCAAGTACCTTGGGAACGTCAAAATACAAAATATGTATTTGTTAAGTTCAATTTTGAAGTCACAGTTTTAAATACCATCCGTTTATAATATTATTTAACCTAAGTAATTTAGGCACATCAAATATATGATTTAGTTTTTTTTAACAAATATTGTAATACAGTGTATTTTCAAGTGACTGCACTATGCTGGTTATATTCCAACACTGAAATATCTCTGTAAAATGTCCCAGCACATAAATTTTGCTGTGTTGGGAAATAATTTACTGATTTCATAATAAAATGTTTTACATTGCTTGAATTAAAATTCTGTTTATACTGCACACTAAAATAAGCAATGCATTCCCAGTTACCAGCAGATTACACCAATTTTAGTACACACTTTATCATTTGACCAGATTCACATTGTTAATAATGCACTAATATCTATTCAGGCCAGTAGATAAACAAAATTTAAATCAGAAGTTGTTACTTTTTCACGTAAACAAAAATGGAAACAAAACATTCATAACTAATCTTTTCTGCAGTGCCAGAACAGATCAGAATTTTTTTAAAAATCATAATGCCAAATATATAAAAACAACCACACATTAAAACATCTAAACATAAAACATTATTTCTTGTACGTGATACCCCCACAAAAATTAAACTTCTTGATGGAGAAAAACCAAAAACTGCACACTTTTTTTTTTATAGGAAACTGTTCAATAGAGGTATCAAAACCATAGGTCAAGTGGTCACAGTAAATTGATTTTGGAAGGAACAACAAACAAAATATGTACATATTATACAACAGATAAAAAAAATACAAAAAATGGAAAAACAAAAAAAAAATTGTCCAGGAAATTGTACAGTTATAACCAGAATAGAAAAACTATAAAAGTTTCTTGCTTCAAAATGTGCAAGAATAAAACAGATGTCCATCCAAAACTGCAGACTATTTGGAGGAAGCAAAGAAAATAAACTGCCCATTCCAGAAACTGATGCACAATCCACCAAAATGTTCTGAAACAGTCCTTTGCATGCTGCAGTTCTGGACCATTCTGAGGCAGATTAACTTGAATTGGCTGCAATCTTACCAATTGTCCTCCGCCATCATTTGCACAGTTTATCTTGAGAAAATGAACATCACTGCACAGAACTTTGGCTTACAGCATTCCCAACAACATTTTCACATATGTACAATTATCTTACACATTTCCAACAACTGAAATTGATGGCAGACTTGTCACTTGCTGCAGCATAAAAATGTCTTTCACAGTTGCAGTTCAAGGACTTTGCACTAGCCACACACAAAACCAAGATATAACAGAGGAGTTATGCAGCCATCCAATGCTAGAGTTTCAACAGAAACCGCCAAAAAAGTTACAAACTATTACGTGACAAGTTGCACGGAACATCAAAGCATGCGGTAGGGATTAGGGAAACGTTAGATGACGACACATCAAGTCCCAAGTGGAGCGAAGACAAGCCTAGCACATAGAGTCCTTGGAGCGGCGGGAACTCTTCTTGCCACGGCGGCGACCGGCATGATGCTGCAGCTTCTTCAGCATGAGCTGGTGCATGTTCTGCAGCCTTTCGTTGTGTCGCAGTAGCTCATGCTTGTAGGCAGCAAGCTGCGTCGCCTGCACCTGCAGCTGACGGCAGTAGTCGGCCGCTTCGCGCAGCACCACGATCCGTGGTGCGCGATGGTTGTCGCTGATAGCCGGCACCATCTGCCGCAACGACCACACCTGGTTCGACAGGTCGATACGCCGCTGCCGTTCCATGTTGTTGTGCAGACTGCGTTTTCCCTTCGAGTCGACACCCTTCCATTCCTTGGTCCTGTGCTTCTTTAGCTTGATGTTGCAATCTTCATCAGAGTCGTCGGCTGACTCCATTAACCTGAGTTTCTTGAGCTTGCTGGGGCGCGGGTTGTTGCAGATGCCCTCAGAATCTCCCACCAGCTCCACCGGCCTGTATTTCTTCGGCCTCCCTCTGCAGGGGCCTGGCTTGTTGCTGGCACTCAAGTCATCTGCTGCCTCCGACATCCTGTACTTCTTGACCTTGGTGGAGTGTTGGTTGTCGCGCCGCCGCCTGTGGTGGTGGCGGTGCCGGTGATGGCGGTGGTGGCGCCTGTGGTGGAGACGCCGGCCGCTGCGACCCACAGCATCGGCGACTGTCTGCTGCAGCTGGTGGCAATCCTGGACACTGGGGTTAGTGGGTAGCGTGCGTGCCTTCTTCTCCACCAACACTGACACCACATCGATTTCTTCTTCCTCATCTGCAACAGCACAACCACAAACCACCATCAATCCTGCAGTCAAAAAATGTGCTGGATGACACATTCAAGCATTGTCCAATAATTGGTTTTAACAGAAATGCTACTGTCGCCTCAGGACCAGACACAATTACAACTCACAGGGCAGCCGGGAAATTATTTTCGCAATCTCATTACTAGGGGGAAAATGAGTTGCTGCTCTCTGCAATTTATGTTATCTGCAGTCCCCACCACCAGGTGACGTACACCGTAAAGGTCAGTGCAATGGTCCGTAGGTGAGCAGCTAAGCAGCAGGCTCCCAGTAAGCGTTTGCAGCAAGGCAAGAAAAAGAGTTCCATATTTTAATAATGTCATATGCAGAGTAGTGACATTTAAATTTTTAGTTACTGAATGTAGTTAATTCATATCAACGTATTAATAAAACAAGAGTGTCGATGGCAAGGCTAATTATTTTATTTGGTGGAAGGATACAAAAAATAGATCCAAAGCAGAGCTACTGAAAGTGACAAATTAACAGAGAATAGTCTAAACTCATACATGGGCTATGGACAACTGTCATTGAAATTGTTTCCTATGTACATCTTTTACACAAAATTCTTACCATAATGTTATAAACATTGCAATTTAAAATTATTATTAATTTTTTTTTTGTTAATATATGTAAACTATTAAGGGCTTCGAATGGCTACTGCACGAAGTGCGTTGCAAAGGTTTGGTATAAAATGCACAATTAAAAAACAGTTGAATGTTTGTAGTGGTGTCTACACACAAAAAACATTTAAGAAACATTCTCGTGCTCAAAGACAGGTTTAAAGTTCTCATATCAACTCCCAAGTATTTTGTTTTGGGCGCGAAAATGGCTGAAAGGGGTGTTTTCAGAATCAGTTCTGGCTGCTACATTTTCTGTACAGAAACATAACTTCATATTTGTCTTTAGACACGCATTGTACTTTTATCTTTATTAGCGCGCCATAAAAAATATCGGGTAACCGCTTCAAAACACGTTCGGGCGAGTCGTCGACGGAAAGACTGCACTACACGCCTTGCGCGTTGTGACGATGAGGCAAATGGTGAGTGAGCAACTGTCGCCCCTCCGGGACGTAGTCCTGCGTGTGCAGGAGGGACGGGGCGAGTGTCAAGATACAGAGTAGGCAACAACGCAGAGGCGAAATGGCTTGGGTGACATTTGGCTGACTAGTGTCGCCATTTTGCTGGCATGTGCCGCTGGAGTTCCGGGCTTAAAGGGGCCCGACGCTCGAACTACGTTGCAGTAACTATGAAACGTGCAACCGTTGTGCTGTTATACGAAAAGAACACACGCTTCGAACTATGCCCGTCTTACTTTCAAGACATCACGCTCATTACAAGCACCATTTAACCGCACTCCAACACAGCTAAAAACGGCTTTTTCAAAGCGCCGTATGCCAAAATACTATACACGTTACCTATAAACAAAAGTACACGAGGGCCATGCACTAAACTTTGCTACAGACTGTCCACCGATGAAATTATTAAAGTCCCATAGGTAGACGCAGCACGACGAGAACACCACACGCCAGTTCAGAACCCTGCGTGTAACGGCGATGGCGCAATTGCAGCGCGTGCCAGTGTAGTCCTTACAGCTCCCACGCTTCTCGGCATCAAAGGCGGGCCCCTTAAGCGGCCTTTTCAACTCCAATAAAACATTGTCTGCAAAAATCAGCGTGTGCGCGTACATGCATACCTCGGTAAATAAATGGTCTGGAAATGAGACTTTTTGTCAGAAAAAGTAAAAACCAATTACATAAGTGTGTTTTATTTTTTTTTCATATTAAGTGTATTCAAAGAAATAGAAATCGTGAAAATGGGAACAAATCGCATTTTTTAAGCCTTTATGCTAGTTTCTGAAGAGGCAGCAGAAAAGTACAACCATAAGAACGAAGTTTAGCTTTCATCGCGTCTTAATGAAGTCCTACTGTTACAGATATAATTCGCGAGAAATTCAGCAACCCAGAAATTAATGGCGCTGCCTTAGGCCCGGACGCGACTTCGAGACGTTAAAAACCTTTTACTGGACATTTCCAGTAAGTGCTACGTGGTCAATAGGCGGTCACCAGTGCTGTGCAGATCGCGGGCCCAGCAACAGGAGCCGGGCGAGATAAGAGCCGGGTTCATTCACACAGTGGGTCAGTAGTTGGCGCGAGGTGACGCAACTCCTCGCAGATAACACTCGGCAGGCCACAGCCAAGAGACTGGCCCGCCGCCCGCCGAGGTCAACCCATGGCTGCCGCATGCACACACGCCAGTCTCTCGCGCTCCGCTACACACGAGCTGGCTGGCGCACTTCTTTGTGTCCGTCATCCCGCTATTTGCTCTGCTCCTCACCTCCTGAATATATTTTTATAAAAATTTGTTTAAAATAACGGTTTTTTTTTGCGCATTTATGTAATTTGTTAAGTTTCCAAATACAAAACGTAAAAAAGAGGGGAGAAAATATTAAAACCAAAATGTAAACTGTGCAAGAATGTGGCAAGTCTCAATAAAATACCCTGGTAGGCGGTTGACTAGGTGAATACCTAGTAACTATTCTAAACGCTTCGACGTCACACCTGGTCGTACGGGAGTATTGCAATGGGTCCTCGCTTTCATGGAAGATTAATTTATATCACTAATTAGACCTGCAACAGTGGGATATTAATGTACTTTATGTCAACCAATTGATTAAAATACAGACGCTACTTTGTACTTTTATCGTTTCCTTAAGAAAACTGCGCGACAGTCTTAAATTTGCCATTTTTAACAACTTACGCTAATTATTTCTCTTTAAATATATATATATATATATATATATATATGGGATGAAAATAAAAAAGGCGAATACTCTTAGCGCCACATTTGCTGGCGGGTGAATTTACGTGTACTGGGGTGCGGCCTGATGCCATGCTAAAAACAGTTGCGCGCCCAATATTTTTATAACAGCTTGTACAGAGCCGGGCCGCCACTATCAGCTGCCGCCGGCTGGCCAAGCACATCAAGAAATGCGGTTCGTCTTGGCGCGCTTCCAGTCGATGTTTTCCTACATTTACCAGAAAAAAAAAAAAAAATATATATATATTCCCAGCACATTGTATGCTAAGATACGCGTATACGCGCCAAAAACTCAATCTACAGACAAACGTAACTATGGAATTGCCATAAGGAACCCGCCTACCTTGAGATGCTATCCACGCTTTGTGCTGCGTCTACCTATGGTACTCTTGAGGGCTGCCCCCCCCCTCCCTCATTATATTGGTGGAAAGTCTGTTGCAAAGTTCAGTGCAAGGCAGGCGTGAACCTAGTTTCGGAGAAATTCGCCCATAATACTTCAAGCTATAACTGTATGAATACGTCGTTTTCCACAATGCTGAAGAGCTTTTAAACTAGTGAGGGGCCGCGGTGGTGTAGTGGTCAGAACACTCGCCTCCCACCTAGGCGAACTGGGTTCTATTCGATTCCCGGCGGGGTCACTCCCGGATTTTGGCATGTGAGAACCGTGCCGGGGTGACGCAGCTGGTCGGCGGGTTTTCTCGGGGATCTCCCGTTTCCCCGCCCTATACTCACCTAGTTTAACTCTCATCGGCTCTCAAGACTAGGATGCTAAGAGCCGCTAAGGAAAGTATAAATGAGAGTTGGCTGGCAAAGTCAATTTAAACATGAAATAGACGTGAGTTAGTTATGATCGGTGGTGCCGGTAGAGTAGAGGGGTGTACGAGGTACATCGGCGCAGTGGAGGGGGTAATGCGCCGGCCGCGCTCCTCCCCACACAAGGCGCGCCGCTATGCGCAGGCGCACGCCGCTATTGACGGCGGG
>NQII01006971.1:38789-64726 GCA_002778355.1 Clitarchus hookeri | reverse complement strand
AGGGGGCGCCCAGACGTCGCCATCGACCCGCGGCCGGGGTCGACACCCGCCAAGGACGCCCCCGCCCAACGCCCATATTCTCTCTCTTTTTTTTTAGCGCAAGAATTCGGCGCGTTGTCCCTTTGTGGTGTGATTTTCTAGACTCTGTTAAGCAATATTTTGCGTTAGGGGGAGGAATATGCTGTATGTAGAACTTTATTAGGGTTTCAGAAAAATTGGAAGTGATTAATAATTAACTATATACACCTCTACCTGTAAGTAACTGGCCTGGGAGTAAGAATATTTTCCCCAACGAAAAGTAAAATACAGTTATCTACAGTCATCACTTTTTACTTACTTTTTTCCTATTGAATATATTCGGAGAGAAAAAATTGTGAACATGGTAAAAATAGCATTATCATAGCTTTCCTGCACGATTACCTTTAAGGGGAAAGGAGAAAGTACAAAGTGGCATATGTAGTTTAATCCATTGGCTATAAATTCAGCTTCCCGGGGATGTGAATATATCGCAGTGTTGTAAGGGCCCGTCGAAATCCATCCACATGGTTAGACGTGACCTTGAGGCGTTTACAAATCTCCGTAATCAAACTTCATGGCCGGCCATTAAAAATCAAACCTGACTTGACATTGAGGACTACTTAACAAAATGTTTCAGTTTATACGAGTTCAGATATACCCATATTCTTCGATGTGGGATAATAACTATTAATAAGGAAACCTTTGATTACGGTTATGAAAGACTAGAAACGACACCCGCGAGAAAAGAAAACTGGATTTCAAAATAACTGTTAATCCTCGTGTCCAAAAAAGTATGGAAATATTGAATCTGGAAATAAGTTTTAAGAGGAATATACGTACATCCCACATGACGGGGATACCAGCCCTTCAAGCTGTGTAATTTAAGATTTCAGTAGTAGAAATAGCTTAGCATAAGGTCTCGTTCACATCTACGCGGCCGAACAGAGCGGATACGGCAGTTAACCATCCATGCAAGATTCTTTCCAAGACAGTTACGAACAGTAACACCTGGTCAGACCAGACAACTAATACCTAACACCCAGAGAAAAATACTTACAGGTTCATTATTCCTTCCCTACTTTGTATTTACTGATGAAACTGTGTAACCTTAGCCCCCTGACCAGAACAACCCAGACTTGGAAGTGGCTTCAGCAGTGAGGCAGCTACAACCTCACAAGTATCACATTAGTGCGTTCGTCCAGATATAGGATGGAGAATAACTAACTGTCTCCCAAACACCAGCTAAGAATGTTACCCGCATGCTTCCAACACTCACTCGAAAACATCGACAGGTCTTTCAATTACTTTTTATCACACATCATCTTCACTAGAGATATTTCGCAAGGTCAGAGGGTGGGTTACCTTAAAATCGCGTGTTGAATGCAAATATTGTTAAATGCTGATCTGACACTAAAACTACCAATCCCCTTGCTCTCTCGTTCCAACGTAATCTCGAGAGCTGTTACTGCCGCTATTGATAGTATTGTAAAGATAGCAGCTGTTACATAATGAAGTGTACACACTGTGATACAATATCTTAGCTCTTGGAATGACCCAATTAGATAACAATTTTGCACCGTTGTGTAGATAAGTAAAAATTTCAGTGCTGGGAAAGTTAAACCACTCCCCTGTTCAACTTCAGAGTGTTAACGGATAGCAACAGACGAACTGTATCCATAATGAACTTTGACACAATATGCCGGGTTTTAGATGGCTCAACCTGATAAATCACTAAAGTGTTACTGCAATGGAGAAACTGCTTGTAAGCAGTGTTGCCGGATTGTTCACGTAACATTCACGTATTACCGTTGCGGTCTGCCTACCGGGGCGTATTTGGCGTGTCCCGAGGCTTACAAATAAGGGGGAGGTAAGGGCGAAGATGCTTCATCACAGCTTCTACGTTCAACACACTGAACTGGCGTACTGTCTTTCCCTAGGCAATACACTTCTACGAGACTTACAAACGCGGCACGTTTCATGGCGTAATAATAAAGATTAAAGTATGCTAGACGTGCTTATACCATTATAACCATCCTGTGGCATAATTTCCGTTACCTAAACATGTTATGGGTACGCTTATTTTAAACATTTTCACTTTAAAGAAATACACTATAATCAGAAATAGGGGGGGGGGGATGAGCATACACAATAAGCAATCTTGGAATATATTTTTTTTATCGAAGTTGTGTTTGAGGGTTAAGGCAGACAAATTTTACATTTCGTAGTTATTTCCAAAGTTTTGTACACAATAAAGTTACTGTAAATATTAACTGCTGACCTAGAACAAATGACTTGTTAATCCCGTTCATCGTGATCAAAATAAAAGTTCCCCAAGTACAGCATCGAATATTTAAAAACCCGAAATATAAATCGTTCACAGAAACAATAGAAAGGCAGTGCGAAATATAACATCGAATAAGTACGTCGGTATTATTAAATACATATCATCATTTCCTCAAATTAGTCGGTAGTTGACCGTTTGTTGGCCTACAGTTGATGGTAGTATCCACGCCTCTTACACACGTGTAAACATGTTCACACTTCCGTCTGTGCAGAAATCCACACATAAAAATACAGTAACTTTCAAAACTAGGTTCACTATCAATTTTCTGTAGCGAACAGACGTCCGCAAGGGAGAGCGTACATGTAAAAAAAAATAAGAACGAGTTTTTACACGTATTCATTTTATGTTGAACCAATAGAAGACGTCTCGAAATACAGTAATTTCGGCGAAAAAGTAATTAATTGGTAAAATGATAGTGAACCAGCGTCAGTCCAGTAGTAGTATTTAAATATGTAAATAAAAATAAAAAACTTGTCTCCATCTAAAATAAAATAAATTACTTTTTCCTCCAATCTCTTGCACTCCTACGAGAGAAGTCACGTTAAAGTGGGAACCAACTTTTGAGCGAACCAAACTAAGTCATTTCCTGCAAGTAAAAATTCAAACATGAGCATCTCCCTTCAGTTGGCAACACTACTCGGAAAGGCAGGCTAGCGAGGGTAAACAGCTCGTCCTTGAAATAACAGGCCGAGGGGTGACAAGAATGTGCGGAGAACGGGGTTGTCCAGTTTGCGCCGCGCAGAGTAGACGAAAGGCGCGGCAGACGAATGCAAGCTCCCACGTGGCAGAGAATTAAGGACGAAATACCAAGTTTAGGCGCATTTAGAATGCAATGTTTAAATTTGTGGTATATTAACTTGGTATTTTGTCTGCTTCTAACGCATTAGAGTACGTAATGGCATATTAGTAACACATTTATGTTCTAACTCCCAGAACTTTATAATAATAAAAAAATAGTTAACAACATTGGGGCACACGTTAATTGTAGTGCCTTTTTCCAGTGAAATCTACAATTTTAGGTAGGCGTTAACGTTTGCCTAGACATAATTATGTAAAAAAAAAAAAAATATTTGCATGTACTTATGTACGCACGTTAGAAGTTATACTTTGGCATGACTAACATAACATTTTATTATGTATGCAAATAATTTATCCAAGTAGGAAAAACGGTAAAATCGAAGAAAGACGTTAAATACAAGGTTTGATTAAAGAACATAATTAAAATAATTTATTTTTATAAAATTTAAAAAAATATTCATTGTCATATAAAACTGAGTCAAATATATTTAAATTAAATTAATTTATTTTCATTGGTTCTTCTGATGGTGATTGAATGGGCATGTAAGTTACAAACCGTTTGTGATAATTGAAATATGATACAAATAGTCTTGTAGAAACGTTATGCACACTTCCGTTGCACACTAAAATTTTACCCTCAACGCGCCACAAGAAGTCATAACTTCAAAAAATTGCATGACAATTTTCTATGTATTCGTGTGTTCTGTGACGTCACAGAATTTCGACAATAAGCACGAAGCATAGCACCAAGTGTAGTATCAGAATATCGTGGACTCCGCTACGCCCGGCTCGCGCCATTGTGCTCTCGATAAAGGAGAGCGAGCCTAAACGAGAATAGCGGACCGCGACACTATACTGAACTTGCTACACACTTCCCACCAATAGGGTCGGCGCTTGAATTCCCAGTGATATACGCAAGGCAACGAGAACACAGCACGTCAGTTCAGACAGAGCCTTGCGCGTAGCGGCGATGGCAGAGTCGCCCTTATCGCTCGCGCACTTCTCGGCCTCACAAACTGCGATTATCTGCACGTATAGGCTATCCACAGTAAAGTGAGCACTGTTGTAAGCCCTCTCAGTTGGAATAATATCTAAATAGCATAAAACAAAGTCGCTTATCCGCATCTGTCTGCGTATTCACTTAGTACTTCTAAACTACTCGATGGATTTTGATGCGGTTCTCAACATCATTTCGAGAATATCTTGAGGAAGGTTTTGGTGTATAATACATTTATATTTAATGTAAGGATAGCAGAGAAATGTCAAACCGTTTGTAATAAAGTCGTAAAAAAACCGCTTTTAGGGTGCTTACATGGCTTGCGCTGACTAAACCATAAGAGAGAGATCAAATTAATTGTAACTCTTAAAAAGGTATGCAGAAAAGTCCGCGATAGCATATATTTATCTTTTAAGGATGACCCACAGTAACGATTTTTGTCTTTCAAAGTATCGCTGTAAAAACTAAATTGTTACCGGGCCGGTTCGCTAGTAGTCAATAAATGTAATTCATTTTAAGCACTGGACGTTAAATTCCAAGTGCGGTGGAATATACACACTGTTTATTACTTGCATGGCAATATTTATTTAAAAAGGTGGTTAAAGGATAAAACACGGCTAAAAGGGAAAAGTAGCTAGGGCCTCAAAAGTGCTCACTTTACCGTGAACAGCCGCGGCAGACGGCGGTATGGGTGTGTCGCTACGCCACGCCGCGCCAAGGAAACAGCGTGTGAAGGCGGCACGCGCGGGTCGGCGGCGTGTCAAAGGTTGCCGGGTTGTCAAGAGTCAGGGTAAGCCTAGGGGCACGGCGCGATGCGACGTCACAAGGCCGCCCGCCACCCACGTACAAGGTCAGGCGCCCGCACTCCGCTACGAGAGGTCACAAACGGCGGGACACCGCGGCCATCTTCAGGCTGCCACGCGGACGAAGACGCAAGGCACGGAATATTAGTCTGGTATCCTGCGAGCCCGAGCAACATCACTGACGATTCCCGCACCCATCACAGGGTCCTCCTACCTGGAGCGTCGGAGCAATAAGGACTACATTGCCACGCTATGTGTAACTACGGGCCTTTGAGCAGTGGCCTTATCATTTAATTGCTGGAAAGTCTGTGACAAGGTTCAATGCAATGGCCTCGAGTATTTTTTTGTATGAATGCGATGCGTTTTTTTGTTGAGAAGCGGCGATTGAAAAAGCCGTGTTTC
This sequence comes from Clitarchus hookeri, assembly GCA_002778355.1. Lineage (NCBI taxonomy): Eukaryota > Metazoa > Arthropoda > Insecta > Phasmatodea > Phasmatidae > Clitarchus > Clitarchus hookeri. The sequence goes on along the minus strand of NQII01006971.1, from coordinate 59,364 downwards.
TAAGCCTCGTCTGAAAAGTGTGTTATTTTCCTTAAATCGGCAAATTGAACGCACGTTTAAGGTTTCGTGGGAAGGCGTGTGATGTATTTCAAGCACACTGCCACGCAGTTAAATAGTCAGATAGACGGGGCCCTTAAATCGAACGCCCGAAGAAAGGAGAGGGGTAATCGAGAAGATTTCATAGATACTTTGAATACTAATTTTAATTCGCAGTTTGAACCTACCGAATACGCCAAATATTTTCCGATCATTTAGCAGGAAGAATTCCGAATTGTGTTCTCGGGTTACATGCTCTTTATCCAAGATATAGTGGTCTATTAGTAGGACAGTTTAACAGTCGCACAGTATTCCTGCTGACTGCACTGGGTTCGTTCAGAAAACTACTCTGTTGCAATCACGCAAACCCCCCGAGAATAACGCTTGCTTGTTGTCGGTACCTCAAACTGTGCCCTTGGTAAGCACGGCGAAAGAAATGCACTCTCTGCTCAGATCATCAGTGCATACAACAATCAGAACACGGAAAATCATTAATCGGTGCGGTAGCACACGGTTTGTAACACGCCGCACTCGACATTTATTGGAGTGAAGCCGATGACGATGAAGGGATGTGGGAATGGAGCAGCGCCGGAATTCAGAGGCGGGGGAAACGGGAGATCCTCGAGAAAACCAGAGGCGTCGTCTGGCACGACTCTGGACTGCTTGGCCCCACAAAATTTAATTTTAGCATACCGGAAAATCAACAAAAAGAAATAATTTTCAAGCCTGAGACAGTCCTCCCAACCATACTGTTCTTATGCTTTGCACGACAGAACTCTCTTCTACACAAGTATACTGTTTAGTGGCTCACACATGATTTCTGGACAGTAGTGAGGTTTCAAAACTTTGCAGCATATATTAATTTAATACTATCTTTTGATGTTCCTCTCGCCAAAATAAAATTACAAGCTATTAACAGAGTAGTGCAAGATCTGCAGGTAGGAGAATGTGCATACTGCTTTGTAATAATTATGTACAAGTAAAAAATCAAACTGTTATGTTCAATTAAAATTTCTGAAATATATACATTTAGTGGGTTGACTCTGTCAAGTCATAGTTTGTATTATGAACATTACTTAACCTTTTAAATGCAAATCTTCTACTACGATTCTGAATGAAAATGTATCTTATCACCTTACACGCTTAGCTGTTATGACCTACTAGCAACAAATTTCCATAAGAGAGTCTTTAGCAAAATTGTCCTAGATCAACCCGCCCACATTTCAGCAAAACAGCTTTCCCCAATTCTTATAAATTGCAGCCATTATGTAAGATTGCATTGGTGTTTAACTACATTTTTATGCCCCATAAAATATGAAATTGACAACATTTCAAATACTACTGATTACTACAAAACCTCAACAAAATTGGTTTGTTTATATTCTAAAGTAGGCCGTACTAGTTTTGAAGGGCCTACTATTACAAATTTTTTCGTAGGAAGTCTTTCCATAGTATTACTGTACTGCCATCTACCACAAATAAAACTACACAGCACATTGTTTGTGAATGAGAACTGCCAATACTGTACGACAAACTGAAACATGCATGCTACTTTTCTTATGACAAACACCATACACTAACAATAACCAACACCAAAACATGCTCAAACACTGTACTCCAACTGTACTCAGTCACATAATTCACATAATGCTGGTTTACTATCAGTTTACTGCTACTTTTAAGATATCTGCACAAATACATCACTTTTAAGAAATATTACATTTCCTTTGATCAATTAGTAGAAAATTACGGTAGTGTTGATGAAAGAAAATCTACATACTGAATGCCAAAGGAAAGCAAATATTGAACAACTTTCTACTGCGGGTGTGCAACCTAGTTTTAATATCCGGGCAACTTTCCAATCATACGTCATAATCTGCTTTTCAATCTGCAACTCGTCTCAGCCATCACTGAACTTGTAATGCATGTAGATACTTCCTTTAAAGTCCACCCACAATGAACATGGGTTGCTTGATTTTTTATAAGCACCAAGGGGTTTTCAAATGTAAATTTTACTCTTGTCATACTTTTGTGGGCTTAAGTATTCAAAAGAAAAAGAAATTTCACTACGGTAACTTTATTATCACTGTATTATTAATTAAGATGAATAAAAATATGGTTGACAATACCTAACTGCAATAACTGAAGAAAGAGGTAAAAAAGTCCACAGAAAAAAATTTAAAACATAATTACTCTCCTGGCTTTATTGGGGTTTTGATCATATATTCGAAAAGTGTTTTTAAAGATTACAAAAAATTAATGTAAATACAGTGAAATCTCGTTGCTGCAATTCGGTTTATTCTGTATTCCCGCAACAGTTGTTTTTTTAGATGGTCCCAACAACAAATATTGTACATATACAATGTTAAAAATCAATGATTCGTTCCAGTTATTTAAGTTTTATAGTATTTCTCATTGGTACAGTTGCCAGCGATTGTGCACATCACTCACTTGTTAACGCTATGTGAATTCAAAACAACACGGATAATAGACACATGTTTCTTCTTTCAACGTCTTTACTGTATTCGTAGGTTGGCTACAATGAGAATGAATCTCACAATCTCTGTCACTGTATTCTAGTATATAAGGCCTGGTAATTGTAAATGGAATTTGGAATGAGGTTAGAGCCTTGGTGGTATTTTGAAGGGGGTGTGATTATTATCAGAAACTATTTATTGGCTGCGTGTTCGGTTAGAATTGTAAAGGTTTGAAAAATTGTCGCAAATAAATCAGTTGTGGTAAATTTAACCAAGGGATTCAGCATGGCTCAGCCAACAAAGGGACACTAAAAATTAAATAAATATAAATAAAAATTCAATTTTGCTCAATTTTAAAATATGAAGTTTTTAATTTAAAGTGAATATTTTATCACAAAATAACTCAGATAAGTTGTTTTAATAACATTTTTAGGCTGTTGGTTTTAAAAATGGATTTAGACATTATGTACGATATTTCTTAGGTCTAATGGCAAAGATGTATTATTGTAAATTCACAAATTAAATTATCCTGTATTTGAACAACTAGATAACAACTTTTACAAAGTAGCAATTATAAACATTTTCCCTGACCAAGGTGAAAATTCTCTGACTTTTCCCTGCCACATGAAATTCCCTGACTTTTCCCTGTGGGTGGACACCCTGTCCTTGTTAAGGCTGAAAGACAGTAAGTAATTCAAATATGAAATAGTCAACAAGAATGGCTAGCCTATAAAAAGTAGAATGGTTACAGCAAGCAAGGATACTCACCAGAATCAGACATATGATGACCACTTTCTGTATCACTGGTAGATTTTTTAACAGGTGGCAGTTCTTCATCAACTGAAATTGGATACAGAAACAAGATTGTCAACACGTGTTTAAAGGCATACACTAAGCTTAAAACTAATGACAATACTACATCATGACTATCTCAAAATTGTATACGAGACTAGTCTAAGCATAACTTTTTTTTTTGCCAACTAACTGTAAACATAAGCAACAGTTCTTCAACTCATTTGATGAACGTGTATTTCAAACATACTGTGACAGTGCGAGTATCACGTAGGGACGGACACTGACCAAGTTTACTTCACATGCTTAGTCTACGACTGTATAAAGGTTTTGTAATTATTAGTGCTTCATGTGTGACATTTTACTAACGAGAAGAAACATGTTTCATAATGAAATTACTTCCACCATTTCAGTAGTATGAACATAATATGTAATCTTTTTGCTGTGCCATTTGTTAATTTATCCTGACTGAAATAATGCATCGAAACCCATCAAATTTGCAGTTCAGTTTTCTAGATAAAACAGGGTGACTTTCATCTGCAAATTATCTATTGTGGTAGGTAAGNGGGGACTACAAATGATTTTTAAGTGGTTGCGGAATCACAACATTTCGCTGGCCAAGTCAGTGCCGCCTGATCACACAACTGTGTTATCTTTTGTGTGTGTACCTGTTGACAAGTATTAGACTGTGAGTACTTGAATTCCTGTCCTTTTACATATTTTTGGTAGCCTAGTGGCTTACTTGTAACATTTACTAAAAAAAAATTTTAAAAACAATGAAAAGTGAAACATTGTTGACATGTTTAAAGTCTAGAAACAAGATTTGACTTTCTAGGTAATAAAACTTGTGAAAATGGTTTGAATGTATTCCACCCAATTTGAAAACCTAGCTACAGCAGTCTGATATAATTGTTGAGTAAAACAAAGTAAGTAAACTTATGTTGAATCAAAACTCAACATTCAATTCACAATCCCTTTCAAAGTATCAAGTATAATCAGTAAATACTAATACAAATTTTTGAAATCTGCTAAGCAGGCAAAACAGCACTTTGTGAAGGCAAGTGACTTATTACATCGTGTAGTAGAGTTACCACAGCCAAAATAAGTGGAAAAAAAAGCCATATTGTGACATGTATTACGGTGTAAACTGTCATCCAATGTATTAAGGCAAATTATTCATATTTACTGTCATCGTTCTCATTATCATTGACATACACATTGAGACAGTAAGACAATGATGTGCAGCTGCAACTCTTCTGAACACAAATCACCGACATCAAGTGCCTTTTGCCAACTGCTTTCACAGAGTGTTTATTATGTTCCATCCTTCACACATTCTCACTTACTGAGGCAGAAGAGACACTTACCTGGCTCTGCAAAATCCTTGAAGACACTTTCTGGACCAAAGAAGTCCACATCATCTGCATCTGAAAAGAGAACAGAAAACATCAGTACCCAAACAATTTAACTAGTTAACTATCCCTCAAAATAATATATACCTTTTGTGTCTCTAATCTGCAGGTGGTTCAGAAACTACGCCTACACATATTATTCACAGCCTATTGGTAAGAAATTGTCTACCTCCTATCAATTTTCTTGTAGATTAACATCTTTTGGACAGCAGGATCACAGAAATAGAATTTGTTGGAGAAATAGGAACTATAAAGCAAACAGCTTTGGCCTGTATCAATGAACTATTCCAGCATTTGCTTGATGTGATTTGACAAAACCACAGAAAACAGCAGTGATGGGTGGAGCAGAATGTGACTGGTAATCCTACTGAGTCGAGCCCAGCGTGTTACAATTGTGCCGCCTCACTTGGTTGATCACTCTTCAAATGAAGAGCTATTATTTTGGCAAGGGGTCGGCTCATGAGCATCAATTAAGAAATGTTCCACACTTGCTGAGAGAACATTCAATCAATTTTTAGTACCTACTAGTATTTTAAGTAAAACAAAAGTTTACTAAGTTTAAAAATGAATAGGTGCCAGTCACACCTATAGTTTCATCAAGATTCAAACTTGGAATTTAATTGGTATAACTTATACATATTTCTAGGTAGGAGTACCAAGTGCATGTTTAACTTAATTAGGCTATTAGGCCTAATTATTTTAATACTTTTGTATGAAAAAGTTTACTAAATGCTTTCCTATTCACATAACCTTGTCCAAAAATGCAGTGTTTAAAGAAGAAGATTTACCCGAACTCTACTGCAAATTAACTGGGTATGTGGCCTATAGTGTGTGTAGATAACTCCTTGGAAACCTCATCTAGCAAATAAGAAAAAGTGGTTCCGTGTGTCCAATGAAATTGATTTCCTTTTGTTTAACAGACAAGGGAGTAATAACAAACACAAGAGTAACTCCCCTGGTGGAAAACCACGTGTGCCATTTTGTTGTCTGACAAGACAATTAAAATTGAACAGCTAATGAAATGTACTAAGCTTCTGACATCAGCTCGATGAAAACTGTTGCACAATCTGAAATTTTGATCAGAAATGATTTCTATTTTTGTCGCATTAGTGCAGCACTGTAAACAGGTCATACAAATTTGTAATATGAAACGCATAGTTCTACAAACATCCCCTACAGTGGAAGGAGTAAAATTATATGCAACTTACCAGATTAATATTATAAAATCAACATTTATACCTCGTCGTGCTTTAACGTAATATCTGCACTCTTTGACGGCATCACGTATTCCACATTTTAATTTAGTCCACCCCCTTTGAAACAAAATTGTTATTCAAGTGCTTGTAGATTGGGCCGAGAAATCATAACATTCCTGTATTCAATTGTGGTATAAATTCAAGCCGTCACATTGGAAATGTATTTGTCGTGTGTATCGTGCTCATCGAAGCAATGTGACTTCAGTATCATCAGGTCAACGGTGATGTCAATTGTTACAGTGGCACACAAGAGAGAGAGAGTAAAAACTAAGGGCTTTAAGAGTGCTTAAATATGCACCAGCATTACACCACAGTGGGTGATGAGAAGTAAAACCATAAGTAACAATTGTCGCTGTTACTCCAGAACCCTTAACTCAGAAAAAAACAGCCAACTTCGCAACGTAATACACTTCATACTACCTGTGCCCGCTACTCCAGTCGCGTAGACTACAGAATTATTGTTTAGTTTTTTTTAGAACATATTTTTATAGAATATACTGAATGGCAAAATTCTACGTTAATGTGTGCATCGAAAACTCTAAGGTAATTATTAAGTTTACCCGGTTTTGTAGTCTCAGCGACGTACTTCCTGCCGTCCGAACGGGATTGTGCAGCGTGTCTACGTACGAAAATACCGTTCGTGAATATCTGCGAGACTTTAGCACTGCTCACGGTAAAGTGAGCACTTACGAAATCAACCTTTGAAGAAATATCACTGCATTCTCCCATTAAAGGCGGGAGCAGGAACAGGAAGACCAGTAACACATTTTGACGTTTTCTCTCGACTGGCAGATGGAAAAAATGAATAGGCCCATGGATGAGCATTTTACGTTGCGGCCGAAGTAGATTCTTAGCATGACTTTCAAAAGGGCTCAAATACGGGTGAGCAGCATACACTTTAAACTTTATATTAATAAGTTAACTGTGATCGTGCAGCATAGCATGCCTAGTGCTCTTGGGGTAGAGGCGATGGGGGCGGCAGGTGAGAAAAAGAATGAGGGGGGGGGGGATGTTTCCTCGCAGGTAGACGTCGGACAACTCACCAAGGTCAGGCAGCTCCATTATCTCGTCCTCGAAGAAGTCGTCATCGGTCCCTGCAACAAGCAGACGACGCCGCTCACACACAGCGCCAACACATCTACATCTACACTACTCATCACCCGCACAGCCCATGCGGGTGTCATTATTCCGCACAACACTGACCAACATTGTGTGGCATTGAAGATGGAAGGAGCAAACACTATGTACTAAGTCGTGTGTTTAGCCACTAAGTTTCCTGGGCCGACACAGTCACAAGGACGCCTCCCACGACTTATTCAAGTGTTTTTTCCATAATAAATGTGCCCATCCATAAACATTTTTTTCTCGAATGGAAAACAATACATAAAACGAAATGAATGCAGCTACACACGGCTACCATTAAACACAAAATGAAAAATTCACTAATCACCTTAAATAAGCCACAAATATTAGTAAAAGTATTTTGGCCAAAGAAAGGCACACGAAACGTCTAGGCAAACATACATAATTTTTAACCTATATTTTCCATCCAAATTACCTCCAGTGGCCACAGCAGTTTCCAATACTGGGAAAATTTATGAAAATTACTCCTTTTCACATCCTCTAATATTCGTAGGAAGTTGTCTGTATCGCCCTAGTCATCCTGCATAGGAAACTTACTACACTATCCGTACACAATCAACAGTTTAGACAAACAATTATAATGCCTGTATTCCTGAGAGTAAGATGCTGAACAGGCGATCTAAACACGACAGCGTTAGGCATGCAAAGCGCTGTGCGCGTGGGCAGCCTAATAACTAGGCTGACGTGAAATGGAACAACGGAAGAATGCAAGGGAGGGGGAAGCGGGAGCATCGCGAGAAAAGCCGCCGGCCACTGGTAATGTCCGACACGTTTTCTCACATGAGCAATTCAGCACCACTGTGGGAGGCCGGTGCGCCAGCAGCAACTCTGGCGGGGAAACTGGGAACTACCAAGTTATCGTCCTCGTGTTAGCCCCTGACGCATTCTGGAGGTCGTGAGTTCGATACCTGCCGGCCGCACTGGGGGTGCCCCGCCAAGCGGACGGAACGCAGTTGAAATTATTTAACTTGCCAAGATTAAAATCTACGGTTCGCGTGCAGAATAGAAAAACAACATTATTTATCAAAGCTCTTCGCCATCCATGTCTGGTAATAACTAAGTAACTAGTCCCTGGTTCGGAATATACAATGTAAAGGAGAGTGCACGGAAATAGCAATTCGCTTGGACGTATCATCTAAATTAATAATGTAATAAGGAACACTGCTCTAACTTTTTATTTGGAAGCTACATATTAAGTCGCACATGAGATGCACAGGTCCGTAAATTCCACCAACAAGAATAGTAAAGAAAACACTTCCGAAAATATGCATTAAACTGGAATGGGGTGTAACCTACACGTGTTTTACCACCCATAATTCATTCTAACTTACAGTACATAATTTTTCAGCATAAAACCTATGATTTATGGGTGACGTACAAGGCTCGATCCATGTCACGGCAGTGAAATGACCCTTCAAACCATCTTGCCAGTTTGGGGTTGTCGGACACATAACGCTATAAAGATAGTATTTTCTCTGATCAAAGATTTCCTGTAATACTAAGCCATTTGGTTGTTATTGCACATTCGTATTTGATAAGACAGGCCGCTTTCCAGAGCAAATGCATGACGCCTTGTTCACTCCTGGTCACATGGGTATTTTCATTTTATGCATTCCGCGATAACCTGGGAATCCGAGGAGATTTTAAGGTCCCGTAGGTTCAGTACACCATTGTAAGGACATTCCAAGGGTCTGGAACTATTTACTTAATTCAAAGGACAGTACGAATGCTGTGTTGACAGTCGTAAGTACGAAAAACTCTTGAACACACAAAAATCGCCGTTTTCACATGCTGACTGACAGACAATAAGTATCAGCTATTACGTCGCCAGCGTACATCTGTTGTGTTTCTCATTTACTGAGCCTACACGTTCTACGATGATTTCTTGGTTGCAAGAATGCTCTGAGTTATTACATGACACAAACAGAATTTGATGATTGTAGATCGTAAACTATTTCACGCAAATAATCAAAATACACGTAATTTAGCCCTTTACTAATTGTGATAGCGAAAGAGACAGAAAACTGCGCTATAGTTCATTTCATATAAGAAGGCCACATTCTGACAGTCAGTGAGTGGCAACTTAATATATTGAAAACAAATAACCTGCCATTTACAAAATCCTGTATCAGCTGTATCAGCACGAATGAACAAAAGTTAATATTACGTTGGCTATTCTGAGAGTAGTGCCGAAGCACATCACACAAGCAGAAGATNGAACAAAAGTTAATATTACGTTGGCTATTCTGAGAGTAGTGCCGAAGCACATCACACAAGCAGAAGATACGCGGAGAAGAAAGAGTTCGTAGATTAATTAATACATTTTATTTTACGTGGTCATAAAACAGCAGTTTTTAGTTTTAGAAACGAAACTTCGTGATAAAATAGTAATGTATAGGTGTTCAAAATGAGATGCACAATAAAACGATACGTATCCAAATGTGACGAAAAAATCCAAAGTTTCCAGACTCTCAAACCAGGTGCTGCCATCTTGTGAGTTAAAAGCGCACCATCATTTGCAATATGCCCTTCCATGCCATCTGTTATCCATATCCCGAACTACACCCAGAAACATATTATAGTTTTGTTGTTTAAAATAACGTATTCACGCGCATATACAAATAATTTTATTTTCCCGCGAGCTCTGTATAATTTTTAAAGTAACATATATTTCGTGTACCGCGTTTACGAACGACCCTACACACGTCCACCAAGCTCCGTTTACGAATGCAGCGCCACCCAAGCAGTTCACCAATTGCCGCACGGAGCAGCACCTCCTGGACGCGCTGACTCGCCACATCAAAGCCTATTCTTGACAAGCCTGTTGATGGCGAATGGATACATAAACGAAAAGACACGGCGATTGTCAACTGTCAAGAATGTGGCCTTCTTATATGGTACACAGTATAATACCATCCGAATTTAATAGTATAACGAAAAACTTATTTCCGCAAAAATTAAGGGGAGAAACCACGTAATTATAAATGGTAATTTACGACTGGGTGTTTGTTCGTTTGGTACAGATTGTTTAGTGCACAGTCTGTTCGGCAGGAGTTTCCCGTAGGTGCGCCAGCCAGTAAACACGCACTATCAAGCAGACAATAGACTGGTAACACAAGACCACATTCTATTCCAGCTCCTCACCACTGCGGCCTGTCGATTGAACACATAAATATTGAAAGTTTCAGTAGATTTGAAAATACGGTAAATAAGTACTACCTTTGTCACCCCAGTGGATGAGGGGATGAAACAGACATTTCGCGAAGTTGTGTTTATGCATGTGTGCATGTGAGAGAGTGTGTAAGTGAATGAGAGAGAGTGATTGAATTATATCTTTGGTTTGTTTAGTATTAAGTTACGTGCCTATAAGTTTTAATCTATAATATCCATGTATGAATTTCTAGCACGCGAAAGAGAATCCGTAATAGGTACAGTTTAAGATAATTCCACTGTGCCTTAACTGCACCTTAAAGCCGTTAATATATAATAAATAAATGTACGTTTCTGCCATGATGCGGCGTTTTTGCAGGGCCATCTATTCTGTGTCTCATGTAAGTTGGCGAAATTCTGACAGTTCGACGAAAGTAGCGCCAATGTTTTTACTTTTCTTTTATGTATCCTTTCGCCATCGGCTGGTGCGTCAAGTGGAGGCTGTATTTTTTATCAACATGTCAGCTAATCCACTTGTCATTGTACTGTAATGCTAAACAAATTTTAAGATATTTTAGACTTGACATGTGTAAAAAAAAATTAGTAGGTTATAAAAGTAAAATATAAAATAAAATTGTATTAATTAACATAGGAACTCTTTCTTATCGCGTATTTTCTGCTTGTCTAATGTGCGCCGGCAGTGCACTCAGAATAGCCAACGTAATATTAAGTTTAGTTAGTTCGTGCATCAGCTGATACAGGATTTTGTAAATGTCACTTTGTTTGTTTCGTATACGTCAAGCTGCCACTCGCCGACTGTCAGAATCTCGCCAACTTATATGAGACGGACCATACCTCGCTCTCCAAGCTAGCTGGAACACCCACGAGCCTGCCACATTCCACTTGTGTTTGTTTCATTCGGTGGGCGGTTCTCGCACAACGCTGTTTGCACGCTCGCCACAACACCCGCTGACTACGTCAAAACCGGGGCGTGACTGTTGCGGGAACACGGTCGCGTGTGTTAAGTCAATACGTCTGCACCAGCGGCTAATATTGTCTGATTTTCAAGACGCATTCACGTCAAAATTAATACGGCCATGCGCTGAGCTATACTGACACAAAAAAAAACCCTTCCTGAGTTGACAGGTGTGTTTTAGGTGTGGCGCATACAGCTATTGTGCTGGTTCGTTAGATTACGTCTCGTGTGGTTCGCGGAAAGCCTGTTCGCTTTCTTCTGTAATATTGTGATGCATGCGCTGACTCCATGTACCTCAATCCTTGTATGGTCGGGCCTCCGTGCGGTTTGTAATGTAAAGCGGCATTTGCACCGCCTCGTGGTAGACGGGCATGACGTCATACCTGACATCACATACGGTATGTTGTGCGTGTGTGTGAAAGAGTGGGCTGTGGAAAACCCTTATTATTTTGGCGTGTCAGCGTGTTTGGGACGATCCGTTTTGAAGAGATCTTTCACGTCCTCGTGGTCTGAGAAAGCCACCTGGGCAGGAGAGCTTGTTCCCAGGTAGGCTGGGAATTCCCGCAACGGTACTCCGGAGAATGGTATTCCAACAAGACGCTCCTCCACCCCGTGCTTTCTGGCGATCTGGTCGAACAGATTCTGGCGTGTAGTGGAGACCGTCGAGGTGAACATGGTCTCCGAGTAGCAACGAGCACGTGACGTCACCATGTTCGCACACACACGCACCAGTAGAAACTTCCAGCATGGAAGCGGCGGTTCCCACAATCACGCAGGAGAAAGCATTAGCTGTTGTCATCTGCAATGACGTTCACCACGACTAGATGCACACGGAGCAATTACTCTGCAATTGTGTATTAGACTCTGGCCCAGTAGCGGCGTTTTGGAGCTCAGCCAAACCTGGCTGAATAACGCGCTCGTGCCGAAACAAAAAAAAAAAGCGTTGTGCACCCCTGGACCGCTACAGGATTATATGCATGNTCAGCCAAACCTGGCTGAATAACGCGCTCGTGCCGAAACAAAAAAAAAAAGCGTTGTGCACCCCTGGACCGCTACAGGATTATATGCATGTCATGACATCCCCCCCCCCGGGCCGATTTCCTAAAGAAGCGTCGCGCCACGTCAGGCTTTCCTTACAACAGTCAAAAGGAGCACGAGTAAGGCGCCGGCCGACTCACCCACGAGCGAGATGTCTCTCTGTAGTATGGTGAATCGCTGCCTTTTGTGGAGCGTCTACCCAACCGCAGGCTGTTCGCGTTCAAGTTCTACTTTCCAGAATATTCCTCCGCCTCATGCAAACAAAGCTTAACCAAGTGTAGTAAATTACACCAAAGGGATAACAGCATCGCAATTCTTGCGCACTCAATGTAACGACAATTTGCATAAGAGCATTACCAACACATCTATTGTTCCCACTGTTATTATGCATATTAATTATAAACGAAATATAATGTACAGATAGGATGCAAGTAAAAGTTCAATTTACCTTTTTTTTTTTTTTTTTAATGTTTTTTAAATTGTGCAGGGTGCCACCACCTACTATAGTCGTGTCAAGTGTTTCGGTTTTCGAAATATATAAATAGGTTGTTTATTATTTTTCACATACACCGCCAACAATTTGTAACAGTAAGGGCAGGGCACCTTGCATCATACATTTCTGTTGTTTTATTCTACCCATTGTAATTTTCAAAATGTACGTTAAGCATGCGCGCGACATACACATGCGTATTAACCAGTCAAGCCACCAAAACTCAACAATATAAGTGCAAATATTTAATAAAGCAAAAAATCTAATTTGTTGTTTATACAATTTACTGGCATTTCGACGAAAGGTAATAAAAGGTAATTTCACTGAAAGGTAATTCACATAACAAATTTAAACGTTTGGTATAGTTGTGTTGAGGTAGGTGTAGAGAGAGTAGGGTATATTCAATAAGGCGGCAGCGCAGGACAGATTCAGTCAAAGCCGAGCTCTAGTCGACGCGCGACCACGGCGCGGCTGACTTAGAGGAAGGAGGCGCTAGCAAGCAGGCGGTCACGTGACCACACAAGGCGGTCACGTGACCACGCATTGTCCGAGGCGCGGACCCCAGCCCAGGGCTGCCAACACTCCGGCCGCTCCTCGCGCATGCCGGCACGCCACAACTTGCCTTCCGTTTTCGACTGTCCCCAAGCTTCCGGGAATTTTGCGTCGCAAAGAGGTACACACTTAATTGGGATTCATCACATGTGGCGCTTTAAAATGGTTAATCGCAAATCCTTTTCTTTCAGGAGTGCCGACTTTTCTAGCAAGCTAGCTTCCTAACCATTCTGTGGCGGAGTGGTAAAGCATTGGACTCGCATTCAGAAGCATCTGGGTTAAATTCCTACACCGACTATCCTGATATCTTTTTCTTATTTTTTATTCGTTAATCTGTATTATACAAATAAAAAAAATACTTTAAACAATTATATATAATTTTTTTTTTACAAACTCTTAATAAGCTGCGACCAGGAAATGGCGGAAGATGTGAGCCCGTGCTATAAGCAGATGAATAACGAGAAGCGCCTGTGTCCTTGGATGAAGGTGTTCAGAGCTACGCTACTAGTCAACAATCTCAAATTAAACGCAAAAGCTTTCCCCCACTCCCTCTCTTCTCTTTCGACTCGGCTACTTCAAGGTCACGCACACAGTTCCGACGACATTTGTAAACATGAAGAATTTTCTAACTACCTGTTTTCAACAGTAATTAAAATTGCCACAAACAGCGAAACCAACGCAAAAATGTTAGTTATTCCTGGTTTGTCGGAGGCAGGAACACGCACAGTACGAGTACACTGTGGAACAGACTACGGTGTTCGACTCTCCCTCCAACAATACCTTCAGCCACACAACTAGATAGGCGTCATAGTTAAGCCACGTCAAGGTAAGTTTGTGGAGCAGTAGTAGCTGGGAGGCGCTTCAAAACGTTACTCTGCGAGTAAAATTTTCTCTTTGGCCGTCCCAAAGCACTTCCAGTAAATGTTTTACTCGCTCTAGGCAGTGTACCAAAACTGCACACTAATTACTCATCATCTTGCCAAGGTAAAACTATTATACTCATTATTTTAGCGAGTAACGAAGGGAAAAGTTTAAATGGCGGGAAGTTTAGCAGAATTAAATGAAATGAAATAAAATGTGGATATTCTGGTTACAGACACACACGGGAAAATTTTAAAAAGAGCTAAATTCTTATTTTAATTAATTTATAAGTTAACTTGTATAACGGCAGCATTTTTGGACATGATTACGATTGACTGATGATAAGTAAAACTATATACGTACATATTTAATAAATTTAAAAAAAGAAAAATACGGGAAAGTGATAAAATATATTTTGCCAATTACATTATATGCTTGATACAGCATTCTATTCACGCCATGCTCGTTCTAAAACTATTTTCACTCTTGCTTTCATTAGCTGTTACTCTGTTGTGGGGGCGGGAAGAGCGACACAGCGATGCCGAGATGAAGGCAAGAAAAGAAGTGGAGGGAGGGAGAGAGAGAGAGATACTGTTAGGGGGGAGGTCTCGCGCCAAGGCCCGTTGCCAGGTGTCGTTGGCCGTGCGGCAAGGCTGACCTTGAATGTGCTCCGACCTGCTCTGCTCGGTACTCATCCACACAGACCGAGAGAAAATAACATTATTAATATTTATTACTCTCTCTTGGAACAATAAAAACATGCTGGAAAAAAAATACCCATTTTAAGAGAGATTCCGGATCCGAGTACCTATTGTTAAATATCTTTGATAAGTGACGTGTATATGATAGTAGATCGCATGGCGTATGGTTTGTTTTGCAGATAATGAAACAAAAAGTTATCGTAAAATATGGCCGTAAGAAGTACTGTCTTTTACATGATCTTTATAATCTAAAACCACATTACAATTGAATATAGCTACAAAATTGTGTGCGAATGTGATACCTATAGGCAGTTTTCGAGGAAATTTTATGATTTTGGGGTACTAGAGAGAAAATATTTTAGTAAAAACGAGATTTTTTAACTTACTGCATATTTATTTAAAGTTTCTTATTGAGTTTCACAATTTGTGGAATAACCTGCCTCAATAGAAAGTATATTATATTAATTTCTATACTTGAAATACATACTATTTTGAACCCGTTTTCTGTATTCGCCAGTTCAGAGATAAACATACTTAGGAGAGTTAACAAAATAATCTAACTGGGAGAAAAACAAATGATAAAAGTTTAACGACAAAGCGCAACTCAGTACACAGGTAACAGATGACGTCAGTCCATCAATCTGTATATCGTGGTGTGCAGCTTCGTCGGCCGTAAAATACATGCATATTTTTTATGAAGTTTGTCAAGATAAGTGGCATTTGCATATCTTCCATTGTCATCTTCAGGCAATTGCCAAGTTAACTACCGCTAGTTTCAATCGTTAACCAGATATTTTAACAATTAATTTTAATAGCTAATTTTTTTAATCGTTAATCCCAAGATGGGGATAAGGCATTGCAACGGACCGACGACATGGTTGGGCAAGATATGTACAGCTGTATGAAGCGAAGTGTTTAATGGAAACCTATTGCTGTAGTTGGGAGACATAGTTAGTTTGGTATTTAGTAAAAATCACTTTTAGTCGGCGAATAATGCGGCATGACATAGCATACAATTTCACGATCACGGGAAATTTTGAAGAAAAGCGGAAAATGTTGGCCAACCTTGCAGTAGTTTGTTATTTTTGTATGTCCAGCATTTAAAAAAAAAAATTCAAAACTGCCCAATGTGGCTCAGTGAAGTCTCGTCGCGAACTGCACTGACGAAATGTTTCACGTCCGAAGCCTCTAATAAAAGTGAAAATTACTAAAACGGCTTTTTTGTCGAAAGCTTATTTAAAAACGGGAAGCAGAGTCAAGCATTGAAATATTAAACTGCAATTGGTTTCACAATAACCTACACTTTTTCTTTTTTAATAGACATACTTAACACGAATCATTTCCGCAGCGGATTCATTATTTTGAAGTGTAAACAAAGTACACAATAACGATTTAGCAACATACACATTTAAGTTTAGCTAAACCCAAAACGAAATATGGTACCACAATTGTAAACAAAATCAGATCATGCGACTATGTTGACAATCATATGCGCCTTTCGGAAGTGCTAAAAAAACACCTGACCTCACACACATATCTGCATGCTTTAATAAAAGCATACTGCCTTTTTTATAGTTATTTATAAAATTACCATTAGAAAAAATTATATTACCATAGTTACTAAACGCAAATAACTTCAAGAATTGTTGATAACTAGATTTTTTATTAACCTCTTTCATGAACAATAAAATCCGTTCCGAGCAAGGATCACTCCATCAGAATGCAGGGTTCACAACTTGCAAATGTTTCGGGAGCAACGCCCCCGAAAATGAACAATCTTACCCACGGAAATAACGATAACTGAAGTTATTTCCTGTGGTGTACACAACAGTAAAGTTGAACTTAGTAATAATTAATTAAGTAAATGCGGGCATAGCGCTACTAGAATGAAAAGGCAATGGAGTGAAGGACACATCAGCGGCAACGCCATCAGATATAACATATTGCTGGGCCAGCTAGTCTATTTTCCTAACAAAACTAGCCGTTCGTCCAACCTCTGGAAGTTAAAATATCTGCTTGATGAATGAGTTGACGAGACTTTAAATCTGGCGGCACGCTTTGCAAGCAATCGGTTTAAAGATAACATGCAGTATCTGAGAAATACAAAACAGCATGACTTACAGATAAAATAATCGGGAAGGATGATACTAGGTTTCCTGTTACATTACTTTTTAATAGACAACATTTGTGCATCAAGAGGCATGCTATTTTGCTTAGTGAAGAAATGGTTTTTTTCTCGCCTTCTTAATATAGCAGGAAAACCTCTGACTACACAAAAAACTATGTAAATTTGTTTAGTGAATAATAATCGCGGTACTCGCTCTGGATTACACTGCACATTACAAGTATATTCAACCTGATCCAGGAGTCATGCCTCTTAGATCGCAAAAAAATGTGACCACAGCATGATAAAATGTAACAAGTATTATGTAAAAATAATTATTTGTGATAAAAAATATTGCCAGATCCACTCCATGTTCAATTTCATCACCATAACATGATCAGTTTACGTCACTCAGCATTGAAACCAACATTTATCCGGCGAAATATTCGAGCATGATACTTAATTTTATAAGAGTCGCACGCAAAAAAAAAAAACAATTTCAATGGCACACAGCTAATACAAACAAGTTTCACTTGTGTGTACATCTACGGCATATGCACAAGCCTTAAATTCATACTTCGTGAAGCAACAATCTGTTAAAATAATTTGAAACACTAGCCTTATTTACGTAACGTTACATAATAATGGATGGTTACAATATCAGGGTAAATCTGAGGCTGCGGTAGAAATCTGGAGAGCGTAAAAAAAAGGGGGCGGAACAATAGGTCTACTGAACGCACGCCGGGGAAGCTGACGTCATTTGCCGCCGAACATGTCTCCTTTAATGTTTAAACGGCGCCGGCCGGCCGCCATGTTTGCCACAGCTTGAGGGGAAGGCGGAGCGGCCCAGGAGCGAGCGTATACACGGCGAGATTTCCCGCGCTTTTTCGTCCTCCCCTCCGTCGGCGGAGACGTAGGCCGCGGCAGTTGCGCAATGAGCCAAGGGCGTGGACGTCTTCCCCTTCCCATAAACCAACCAGACGATCCGAACGAACAAAAGGGTAGCGGGGAGGAAGTGCCGCAGACGTAGGATGCATACCGACCCGTCTCTGGTATTTCCGCGTGCACAGCGCATGGCTGTTGCTAAGGAGGAATTGGCAACTACACATTCCTGTCCTTTCTCCGAAAATACATAGCCAAGTTTAAGCAGTGCAGATCAACTGACTTTAAAAACACGTTCGCACACTGATGTATAGCCATGAGGCAGCACCTCCATGCTCGTATATCATACCAGCCTTTCTTACATGCAGTTCTCATTTTTTGTTGTATTAATATTCCACGAAAAGAAGGTAACAGGAAACTGATATAATTTAACTTTCACCTTTTCCCCCTCTCTTTTTACATATTATATAACTTTTAACATGTTCACTTATGTGTTAAATATCTCCAAAAGTAAATGTACGATGTAAACATGTTATGGGCTGTTCATGGTAAAGTGAGTACTTTTGAGACCCTAGTTACTTTTTCCTTTCGGCCATTTTCTTTAACCTGTAACCAATAAATATTGTAATGTAAGTAATAAACAGTGTATTTTAGACCGCACTCTGAGTTAACGTCCAAGGCTAAAACCAAATAAATTTATTGATAAGTATTATTCCAAATGAAAGGGCTTTCAAAAGTGCTTACCGTGAATAGCCCATACATGGCAAATTGTAAACTTGGGCACTGTAAATCCTTATCACGAAAGCACATGGCCGTTGCTCAGGAAGAGGAAGGGAAAGAAAGCTACACGGATCCGCATAACTGCTCATATTCAAGGTCATGCTTGGCTATTGTGTAGCATTCTCGAAGGCTTGAAATGGACTCCTCGCTTGTAGATGGAGGCGTACGGACTCGACTGCAGATAATACTTCGTATTATCGCACTTGTTAACGGACACATGCACGCAAACTCCACACGCCAGGTTTTTCGCCTTCTCCAATAAGTATTTTATATTGTTTGTATCTTTTAAACCATAAGTATTAAGGTAAACTAAAATATCTACAAATTTTTCCTTTACTGAGAAACACTTTCTCAGAACATTTGTTTCATTAGAACACAGGTATGCGTGCACACACATATTACAGAAACTATTAGATCTTTAGCATAGTACCTTCTGTTTCGCTGTGATAAGAAATCTTGAACAACCTTAATAGGAGCGAATGAATGAGATCTGTTACGCGAGTTTAAAAAATGAGATGTTACGTACGTTTAAAAAAACTGACGCGCGGCAGACTACATTTACAAAAAGGCACCATAAAAATGCTGTCCCTCGCTTCAGTAAATGTCAGCGGCTAGTCAAATGAAAGAGATGGCAAAGGTAAAATAACTGGCAGGAAACCGCTGAAGAATTTAGTACTTTACGGCGGTTTGGTTATCGGCATTTTACAACTATTGCTCAAGTTACACAACCTTGCGATTAGCCGCGCGTGTTTACCACACCGCGTTGTTGGGAATGGAGTAAAAGATACCGCCAAGACACTGAGCTATCGCTACAATACACGCTTTGTAAGGCCAAGCAAATACAGACTGACTGGTGCAATACAATTTTCTTGACGGCAAAAAACTTAATCTGAAAAAGCGCCGTAATACTTAGGCGGCAAGAAACCATTTCTATTATGCGGTTCGAAACAATTATCAAAATATAACGTCGCTACGATGTAATAATTCAACACGTATTTCGAACGAAAACACACATACCAGTTGAGATAATCTTTCCGTAAAACAGGGGCTAACGCGACAGAAGAAATTCACTGATGAACGTTGTTAAATCAACACATTTCTATGATACATATTTCCTGTGCATGCAACGCAATTCTAAGGCCAAGGCCATGTTCCAGCTATAACTTTAATGCCAACAGAACGACGTGTGACTCCACTTCGAAATTTAAATTCTCGCCATAATCGAAACTAGCATTACATCGCAGTACTACAGCTGAATACTATTATAACAGTTGAATGGAACAGAGATAGTCAAGTAGCAATAAACCCCTAGTGACGACGGTGTCGACACCTAGTGTCGAGTAGTGGAACTACGTACGCTACCGGCCGGCTAATAACCTGACCTGCCTTGCCGGCAACCGTGTGCGTCGTACCGCCACGGCATTGCTGCAATAACCAGCTGTTACGTCACTCTACAGCTGATAACACGGTAACATACTCCTCATGGAACATGTCGAATCTGTACAAACTTAATAAAAGCAGATCAAAAAAAATAGTTAGGTAGAGAGCGCGTGCCAGTTGCTCTGCAACCAACTGCCGAGTCGCAACACTAAAATTCTCGTACTTAAAAACAATCTGGACTTGACAGTTAACACACTGTTTACTAAAACGCATGCTAATGGCGTGTGAACGCAGCGGTAAGACTACAAGAGGGCGGTTTAAAAAGAAAAGCACGAATGATGCACAATAAAAAACGCTGTCAGAGAGGTAAGCGGCGACTTACCAGAGTCTGAGGGAGTCTGCACGCCCAAATTGTCGAGATGGAGGGTGCGAGAGTGGCGGGTCAGGTGGTAGCTGTGATCCTCGTGCACGTGCAGAGCCGTGATGCTGGGAGGCGGCGTGGGGGCGGGGCACGCCGTCCACCGCACGTCGCACACCACGTCCGT
>NQII01006971.1:6231-36826 GCA_002778355.1 Clitarchus hookeri | reverse complement strand
GCCCGCGCTGCGGTCGTCGGCCCTGGAGCGAGCACAGCGCTAGCCAAGGCCACGCGTGCTCAGCGCCTGCCTGCCTGCCTGCCGCCTGCCGCCTTCTTGGAACGCGCGCCTGAGTCACACACCGTCTTTCGGCAGATCTCAGAAATAATGCGACTCTTTCCCAGCCCAGGACTTCTCTAACCGAGATATCCTCTGACTCACGTGCTTGCATGTCACTGCAGCCGTCTTGCTGCGCCATTCTTGCCTGCATTTCTCTTTACAAGGCTTCTCACAAAATCCTTTAAATGGATTTGAGCAATCCCCGTTTCCGCCCAAGTCATACCTTATATGCGACATGGAATGTAAAGGAAAGGAAAATAAACGCACTTGAATACACCCCTTAAAATTATCTGACACTAATATTTTTTATTCATGTGCGTGGAAATGTCTTAACATTTTTTACAAATATTTTCATCTTTGCGTGTCAGAGGGATTATATGACCCCCTAATAACCTGCTTCGAGGGTCAGTATTAATAAACTCAGACTAAAGATGAGGTAGGCCGATCACGCTGGCTGCGCACAACCAGTCTCCGTGTCCCAGCATGGAACTGCTTTTCTGCCAACACGTCTAGCAAAAACAGCATGGATTAGATTTGAGGTTAAAACACTTAATAGTAAACAAATGATTTGAGAAGTATGCATTTGTAATGCAGTTTGTTTAAATTCAAATTAGGAAAAGTATTGTATTCATGTAAAAGTTCTTGTCCTTTGAAAATTGAGATATAAGCAAACGCATTCATCATTGTTGACCATGTGACTGGCAATCCTGTTCTTTTATTGTAGGTCAATGTTGGGTACATACACAGAAGACGAATAATCGGTCTACCTCATCTTTAGTCTATGTTAATAAACCCGCAGACCGCAGCCGTTGGCAACACTGCACTGAGTCTGCGCCATCCATCAGTGTTCGAATCTCTGTTTATTTTTGTTGTGTTTTCTTTCTTGTCCGAAAACATAGCTTCGTTCGACGATGGCTCAAGGGTTTCTTAACCTCGCGGCTGTATTAGTTGTAAATCGAGACATGGAAGAAAGTTTCCAGCTTGGATATTGCCTACAAATTCATTTCTTCAAAATAATCAAGAAAATTAGTTTCTGGCCACATCCACATTTAAACTGTATTTAATTCTCAACTTTCGTTGAGGATTTATACGTAAAGACAAATTTGATTTTAATTTTCAAATGCGATTTCTTTAAATTTTAAATACTTCTAGTTGAACGGTGCAGTATTTGTAGAATTAAAATATATTATGTTTGCTTTTAAACGATATCAGTTATGACCCTAACAAAAAAGTACATGTATGTGTATATGTAAGTTTTTAACATGTAAGAATTTCCTGTGATGTTATAATATTTGTTAGTGTTAATTGTCATTTAAAACACATGGGAACTACGCAAAAACTTTTTTTTAGACTCTTTACCCGTTAATGACGGAACACTTTCCGGACCCCTATGCCGGGAACGGGGCGCGTGAGGCTGTCCCATGTCCTATGGTTATTAGAGGGGGGAGGGGAGTCTCCACTATGTGCCCGCCCTTACGTCGCCTGGCGGACGGGATGATTGATAGCTATCTGGAATGGCGTCACCATACCCCCATCCCCTTCTGAAAAATTCGGCCTGCGTCCTATTGAATGAATTTTCTAATTTACAACCTCGGTGCAACTAGGGTTGCCAACCGTACTATAATATATAGTATTGTACTATATTTTGGCCCGGTGTACGATATACTGTTGAAGAAATATATAGTACGCAAAAATACTATATTTCGATTGGACCTTACAATGTGCTACGGGTTGGCCAGTTCTACTATATTAGTTTTAATTTTTATTAAGTAGCAACACCGCTCAGCAAACTTTATGAACGCACCTTACGACTTTGCTTCGACTGACGCGTTGTGCGTGTTTCCGAACGTGAGAACTGTCAATGTCCAAGGTTTGTTTTTGCCGCGTTTTTACTCATCTGTGGTGTGGTTTTGTTTTGGTCACCAAAAATTGATTAACAAGAAATAAATAATGATAAATTGTTAAAGTAAACAATGAACGGCGAAAGTGATAGTGAAAGTGCGCTGTTGTGAACTCCTACTATAAAGCGGAAAGTCCATAAAAGAGTCTCACCTTAATAAAAAATGAGCTTCTCAATTACATTAATTTACGATTTGAGTGCAATAAAGAATTTCATACTTTTATTATGAATAATAAATTATTAAAGAGAGCAAAAAGTGCAAAGAAATATAGCTTTTGTAAATAAGTGATAAATTTGGTGTTTAATAAGCATACCTTACACTTTTTTTTTAACCTTTTTCCTTAAGATACTATATTTTCTTTCAGTGTTCTATATTTTTTATATCTTGGTCTGAAAAATACTATGTTTCCACGAAAAACAGCTGGCGACCATAGGTGCAACATGAAATGTAAAGATATTTCTGGGCTAAGGCCACGGCATTATAAACACTTCTGCAGCCGGTGAATGGGCAGTTTATGTGGTAGTCATC
This sequence comes from Clitarchus hookeri, assembly GCA_002778355.1. NCBI lineage: Eukaryota > Metazoa > Arthropoda > Insecta > Phasmatodea > Phasmatidae > Clitarchus > Clitarchus hookeri. The sequence continues at coordinate 34,298 of NQII01006971.1, read as the reverse complement.
TCGCTGAAGTGCGGTAATCAGGTGAAATAAGGTGAAGCGAGGGACATCAGCAGACAGGACGGACGACAATGGATGGTGTGAGACGGCAGTGGACGAGTGTGTGTGGGTTGTGGACGGACGAGAGGGCGTGGTACCCGACGAGTAAAGTGCTACAGTGTCTGGAGGCGCTCGAAGCACTCTATAATATGCCAAACTGCTGCAAACTGAACTGAATTAAGGTGGAACTGTATGTCCATGTGATACTGACTTTACTGTAAATGTTGTAACTGCAAAATATGGACATTTAATTAATAAAACAATTAAATAGATAGTGATACAAGTATGTACTAGTTATAAATAATAGGTTCTGGGAAACCTGAATGCTGAATGTGGAGCCACGGTACCATGGCGGCCATATTGCATGACATCACGCCGAAACCTCCTGCTCTGTCGTTCCTCGTCAGCAGCGGCCATCTTGTTTTTCCCTTTTGTTTCTTGAAAATCCCTTTTTTGCACTTGGAATTTCCCTTTTTTCCCTCCTACTATATCATTCCTTCCACCCTTTTCATGCTCTTACTTTCCGATTCTTTTTTCTCACACTCTGGAATTACTTCCGTAGCTCTCTCTCGCATGCCCGTTCTCTCTCTCTCTCGTCCATTCTATCCATAGGTTTTCTCATATTCCTTCCGGTTTCCTTTATTTTCTCTCTTGTCCCACGCCCTTTTCCTCTCTCCCTTCTGCTTTTAGCGTCCTACATCTTGGATGTTCTCTCATCACCGCTGTCTGCTGTAGGTGGCCATCTTTAATTTCCGCGCCCACCATAAGAGTGTGTGAAGTTCAAAATGCAGCCATTTTGTGTGTGTTGGTTCACTCGTCGCCTGCAGGAGCACGCTAGCACCAGGGAGTGTACTTCAAACGGTGGCCGCCAACAGAGCTGGGAAATTTTTTAGTTGGTAGTTGTTTTCGGAACTAAAAAAATTTCGGATGCTTGTGGGATGGTTCTGGCACCTCTTGGGGCAGCAGTCGAGCGTCTTGTACACAAGACCACTGCGACACTAGGAAAGTAGGATGTTTAATGTCGAATACGCATATAGTTATTACCATCCCGGGCATTTGGAAAGGTCCTGACTTTATGTATAAAAATCGCCAGTGCATGGTTAGGAAAAAAAATAAAGTCAATACTCGTATCCAACTACTTTCTCACTAGACAATAAACGTGTCATCGTGAAAAATAAAAAAAGATATTCAATGTTAAATGCACATAGAAAAAACTGCAGGCACCGCGCGCGTGCATGCAAGCACTTTTTATATGTGTAAAAGTTATACATAATAATTAATAGCATGCAAAAAAAAGAAACATTAATACCTATTGTTCTGTAACAACTAGCCGCAGGGTAAATAAAAACACTGATAATACTTACACGGCTTCGTCAGCAGCAGCGTAGTCGCTTTCTCACCACTCTCGCAAGGATGATAAAGTTCGCAGCATCACCCTCACACTTTACCGTCCGCATGGCATAACCATTCGGACGGCTCCAAGGCTTGGGACTGCTCTGTAATTCCATACCAGCACTATCCATCTTGTCTGAAGAATGTTCAAGTTCAGGACCGCAGGGACAAGTATAACCTAAGCCTACTTATAAGCATAGTTGGTTTAATTTCCGAACTGTTCAAGATATAGTAACCAAATTCATAACATAGACATCTCCCTCGACGAAGAAAAGGACCGCAATGGCAAGTATGCTCTAGGCCCACTTATGAGCATAGTTGGATGTAATTTGCGAACTGTTTAGGATACAACCACCAAATCATAAATAAGCATCACCCCCGACGACGAAAACGGCCGTAGGGTCAAGTACTGCTTAAGCCCTCTCGTGAGAATAATTGACTGTTATTTCTGAACTGTTTAAGATACAGCCATAAAATTCATAACATAGGCATCAACCCCGATGATGAACAAGGCCGCAGGGTCAAGCACGCCCTAAACTCACTTATAAGCATAGTTGCCCACCATTTCCCACCTACCAAAGCGATAGGGACTAAATTCATATCGTAAATATAATCTCTGATGCAGAACAGGGTGGTAGGTTCATGTAAACCTTAAGGCATCTTATAAGCATAGTTGACCAAAATTTCCCGTCCACCAAAGCTGTAGTCACCAAATTCATAGCATCGACATCACATTCGGCTTCTCCCGAGAGCCTTGACGACAAACCCGAAAGATCACATAGTTGATCTTCTTGAGAATCCTGTAGAGGCCTTCCCAAATATTCTATAGCTTCGTGCAGTACCATATTCTCCTTTGTGGGTTTGCACAGCCACACCACTTGTCCTTGAAATACCTCGCCCGACATTATATGGTCGTTTGTGCCTTGCAGAGTGATTAATCCTTTTATTGCCAGTTTGAAAAGGTGAAGCAACTACAGAATTTCCCCTTGCATCTTCCTTTAGACCATGTCTTCCAACCTGATTAGTGCTGGTAATTGCGGTGGATGCTACACGTTGTGACTGGATCCTCGTCAGACGTACTCTGAAGCGCTGGTAACTCCCGTACACTGTCTGACTCCCTTTCTCGAGTCCATGCAGCTGGTTCTTTGCCCCCCCCCCCGAACCCCTTCTTTCATGGCACTACTCTACTCAGAGTCACTACTGAGTGGGACCATAACATAATTCTCTCCATGCCACTGGCTTCTATCGTTGCTGTGTGGAACATTGTGCACAGGCTGTCTTGACAGTACTCGCAAGTTATTGTGTGCATTTTCCAACTGCTTTGTGAGGTGTGCAGCATCAGCTCGTCGATGCGGTTTCTCAGTCGTTGGGCATATGCACGAAGCTCACAAATTTCTCCACGCAAGTGATTGCGTGTACTCATCGAAAACATTTGTTCTACTTACACCTCCCTGCCTTTTTACTGGCTGCTGCTTCTGTTAAGGACAATAAGCTCTCAGGTGCCCAAGCTGTCCACGTGACTAACACTCCCTCCGATTGGGTCGGGGGAGGCGAAGCTCTGTAGCTCAGACCTTGGAAGCGATATCCCTCAAAGATTACTGCCACTCCTTCAGTGCCTTCGTTATCTTGTCTTCGTCTTTGTTCAGTGTCACTGCGCGTACTGGACATCGGGGTGCGGGCTCCTGTCTTGCTGACTCCACCTCCAGTGCTCGGGCCAGGACGTCCTGCATTGTGGGGTGCCGCCAGACGTACTACTTGCCATACCTCTGTGTCGGCGATGGCATCGGTGAAAAAGCCGACGGCAGTTATGTCGCGTGCCTCCTCGGGGCACCCTTCCAGAGAGAGGCGTGACAACCGCACGATGTCTTGCCATAGCTCCTGCAGTGGTTCCCCTGGTCGCTATATGCGGCTTCACAGTTGGGCATGGTGGGCATGTCGCAGGTACTGGTTGCCGAAACGTAACTTCAAGGCTGACACCAGTGTGGGGAACTCCAGTCGATGTCGCTCTGACAGAGATCGTAGGATGCTCAGTTCAGGGCCTCTCAGTAGAGCAGCGAGTTAGTAAGCCCGCTGTTCAGCTGACCAGTCATTTAGGGTGGCGACTATTTCAAACTGTTGTTGATACTCCCACCAAGAAGTCTGTCTGTCCATCTTAAGGGGCGGGCTTAATTGAAACCCCCTTCCCCACTCCTGGCTGCATGGCACCAATAGCGCAGAGCTGATGACTTTCCTCCGAGGTTGCTGTGTTGGTAACGACTTGCACTGCTTCTCCGCTTTTGTAGGCTGCCGGTGTGGTGGTAGTGGAACTTCGTTGCTGAATTAATTCCTCTATCTGATTCTTTATCTCATTTATTTCCTGTTTCACTTCATTCTCGACACTGTCCATCCTTTCATTTACGCTGTACACTTTTTCATTTACACTGTCAATCATCGTGTATACATAGTCAATTCTTTCATTCACTAACTCGCTAATGTCTTCTATTTTCCTGAAAACATTTTTATTTACAGTGTCTATTTCCTTATTTACTAAATTATTAACATTAGTTATCTGGCTATTTACATTCTCGTTTACGCTGTTTACAATCTCATTTACGCTCTTTTTCACATTTCTAATTTAGGTACTTACAGCTTCGTTCACACTACTAATTTTGCTATCAAGGTTATTAACACTCGCGCTCTTATTAGCCATTTGGCTACATAGACCCTCAATTAATGCTAGCAGTGCTTCCATTTGTGCAGAGTTTTTACTAGTTAACATTCACTGCGATGGTTGTACAAAATGTTGGTCTACAATTATTACAGTTAATTAATTTGTTGTAATATCACTTATTACTTGCCCACTGTCTAACTTAATTTACGATTAAATGCCTCCATCCCACTTCTGATACCAGTGTTACATGGAAACCTGAGGAGTGTATCTGAGTTCGTGAGGGATAGAGCTCTTAATAAAAATAAAATAACTAAGTTTGATTTTTAATTTATTTACAGCATTAAATTATCTGTTACCACATTATTATTTTTATTTCAAGGTGAGCGCAATATTTAATGTATATTTCAACTCTAATTAACGTCCTTCTTTGTTTATCTATTTTTTTATTGCCAGTTAACTCATACTCATCATTAGCACATGTTCATTCTGTCTGTTACCATCATTCGTAATGTCTACACTCACGCATACAGTCCAATAGTCCAGCCTGCAGTCGTTCTATTCACTACTCTGATTTTTGTAGTCGCAGATTTTCCTTCTGCTAGTCACTTCTCTCGCCGCGTGCTTCTCTTCTCGCTAGTCGTCTATCGCTGAAACTCATCCATTCAACAACTGCCGGCTTGGAGGCTCGTCACACTTTCATATCGGTCGCCCTGACCATCTGGAAGATTCAACGTATCCCGAGTCACGCTGAGAGAACGAGGTCAGTATTCCAGAGTATTCTTCAGATAGACGCAGAAATCCTATCCACCGAACTTCAGGAGTGGCTAGCCGCCAAAAAGTTATCCTGGCAGAATGCCTTCGTAACCCAAAACGCTGGTAGGATTATCACTCGCTTGTCATTCAAAACATTTCATTGACTTATCATATCACGAATCTCTGTTCTCCTGTTCGTTCGCTCGCGCGGTGCGGCCCAAGGTCAGTGGCGTGGACCAGCGACACCTAACAATATTAACATTGTTATGTGAGTAATAAATACGGCGTATACTTTCAGTACTCTCAAAAAATAACGTCAGAGGCTGCAATAAAACATATTTGTTAGTGGTTAATGCCTGTTGGGCGGGTCTTTAAAAGTGCTCACTTTACCGTTAATTGCCTATAATAGTGTTAAGTGATCCTTCTGTACCAAGTAAGACCATCTTGATGCTCAGTGGCGTGAGGAAGACTTGTGGGAGAGGACACGGTAAGAGGCTAACTGAAAATTGCATCATTAATGCAATTGTTAAATTGTGAAAATGTAAGTAACTGACTAAAACAATTTGGAAGTTTGATCGTCAGTCATAGCAGCTTGGAAGTGGGAGAGGGAGCAATGCGATAGAGAATAAGTTTCGGCATCAATACCAAACACATAAAGCAACCGGATGGCTCGAAAGGTGGAAAAATTTGTACGTCTCAATAATGTCCCGACATCTCTGTGCGTTTTATCGTTAAAGATGTGTCGAATAACTAGGAGACAATTGGCGAAACTGTAAATAGAGAGCTGAGTACCTGCGGTCAAAATAAGTAAGTACAGTGCAAGTCAAATGTCTGGGCACGCGAGTTCCCTCGCGCTTGCTAGTGTGTAGCCCCTCACGGACCAGTCTGCAGCTGAGCGACAACAGAACGGCCCGGCAACATATGTTCCGTCCCACAAACATCCGGTCTTCAGTCTTTGGTAACAGCACTGACGACGCATCACCTGATTTTTGTGAGACAACTGATAGCATGGCCAGCGCTGCGCGTGCATCACCCCCNTTTTTCCAGCTATGCGATTCACACCCCGCTCACTCCTATGAGACATCCCCAGATACCTACCCGCCACAGTATAAAGGCCATTTCACACCATCAAATAATTGTTGAATTCAGTTACTTGAATTCAATTTATTGAATTAAAAAATCACTTCATTATTTCTTTTACTTAACTGCATTCAATAAGCTTTTACGTCTCTGCATGAAAATTTATCATAAACGTTTTAATGAAACCAGTCTTAAAAATACCGAAAGTAAATTTTTATAAGTAACTACGACTCATGAACAACAAGAAAATAATTGTTTAAATCCCAACAAATATTCTTTATAATACTGTACATTTTCTTTTTAAAAAATATGCGTCCTTGTTTGGTAAAAAAAAAACTTTAACTGTGTGCACACAACTCTATAAAGCTGTGAAAGCAACTGAAAATTTGGATCCAAGAAAATACAAAACATGTTCTAAACGAAATCTTGGAGGAAAACGAAGCATTCAAGGAATCTAAAGAGAAAATGGCCGCGATTATGACGTTTCTGTGACGACATACAGCATTCAACTAATTGAATTCAATAACAATGGAAGGTATTTTGAAGAAAAATTGGATCTTGTGAAAGGGCCTTAACAAGTTGTGTACCTAATATGTGTATACTTACGCGCGCGCGTGTGTGTGTGTGTGTGTGTATGAGTTGAGAACAGACTGCAACGTATTTCGGGATTGGTGACTTCACTACGAGGGCGCAGAGTGATTGGAACGCACTGCAGTGACAAATCACGTGCTGAGGCATTAGTGGACGGCGGTATATAACTAGCGGTGTGAGTGCCCTGGGTATAGTCTGAATCAAGAACGAGTGAACTTGTCGGCAGTTCTGAAGGAGTTTACGAGGAGGCTAGGCTCTGGAATGGGGGCAGGCTGGTGGCGACAAGAGGCCTGAAAGGTCACCGCCCTCGTCTCTGCCTAATACTTCACGTGCAGAAAATATCTGTTTGCGAGAAGATTTTTATTTCTCACCCACTCAATCACTTGCCATTATTAGGGTGTGCGTCTCAATTATTATTTATTTTGTTCAGTTCTAAATAATTTCCTTTAAATGTAGGATAACCGCGAAGTTAAGTTTTAATTTTTTCAGTATCTGCCGTGATAGCGTTATAAAAATGTCGTCAGGTGGCAAAAACGCTGACATTTCTCGAATTTTATAAAATGAAACACCCACAGTTACAAGATTGTGAAACACTGTTACATCTTAGCTGTGAGAAAATCCTTTTAACTTACGAAATAACTTACGAATACTTGTATGCTTACAACAAATGTCTGACTTTTTTTAATAGCGCTTTTTTATTCCAGGTCGATACAATGTACCTATACGCAGGCTTTTACATTCATTGCGGTAAAACACAAATTCCAAAATAAGAAATTACAAAGAAAAAATAGTAACAAAATCGTCGATGTAATTTAATGACGTGAAATTACGACGAAACACGAGTGAATCTGACTTAAATCACTGGATTGTCATTTCTGTACAATTAAATCATAAAGCTCTGGTTTTCGCATATCCTGAGAAAACGGAATATACTTCTGCTTGTCAACCATTGTGCCATTGGCTTTTCACTGCGTACTTCGAAGTGGCTTTGCATCCTTGTTCTGAATAATAAGGAACATAGTTCTTAACAACAAATTTTTCGTCTAGCTTTGGCAATAACTGATAAATCATCCACTTTTCAAAATTCACAGAATTACTCTGCTCATGATAATATCTCTTATATTTGCCTACAGGAAAAATTAAAAGTACATTATCGATAAGAACGTTTTCAGAGTTAGCATAAAAAATTATCAAACTGTATGAAGAACGAAATATTATGTGTTAATACAGTAGGATGGCCAACACTTTACCGACATTTCTGAAATGTGATATTATTACCAATCCATGTTTCATCAATGTACAGTATGTCCGAAAAGTCTTTACCTGATTACAAACTTAATTTATATCCGCTATATGCAAGATAGAGTTGTGAAACCGGTGCCAAAATGTTAGGAAACTAACCAAGTTTTTTGTTGCAACAGGACAGCACTCCAGTTAGTCGCCACATGAGCACCCTTGGTAGCATGTAACACATGTAGTCAATATTCAATTTCTGTTCATACATTAGCCAACATCACAGGAGCGTGGAGGCCAAGCTGTCGAGCCATCACGACCGATTCATCGTACGTTAATTAAATTATGTTCCTGAGCAGCTGTCCTTGAAAAAATGTAACCAGTTACTAAATCCAATGCTTTCTGCTGAAGCCGTGCACATCGTTTGGCAAGCCAGACGAATGACAACACAAAGGCAGTTTTCCTCAGGCTGCCAAACACGTGCTACGTGTTTCTAACGTTCGTGTTGTTAAAGCGGCTGGTCCAGGTGTGTTTGTTTGTCAGGAACCACGTTAAAGTGATGTTTACTGCGGAGTTCTAGGAACCTCAAATGGCAGGGTGCAGCTGAAATAGGCACTCCTGAGATTGGGCCGCTCCACTCGGTTTCAGGCAGAACACAGTCGTAGCATTGCGTCCTTGTACAACTTACGGTATACTACAATAACAAAGTTTATAGCATGGTGACTGCAATTCGATGAGACAGAAAATGTAACTTAGAACTACAAGTATTTTGTCATTATTCAAGGAAAGGTCTAATTCGTTTAAATACTGTTTTATGACATCCTCATGTTTTAGGCCAGTGTTTCCCAAAGTGTGGGTCGCGACCCACTGGTGGGTCGCAGACTTAAATTTGGTGGGCCCCGAAAAATATAATTTCATACATAAACATAAGCATGTGTTATAAATGTTATAATTTAGAACCTACACACTAGCAATGCAACTGTCAATCAGACGTAAAATACTGCGCAGAGTACGCAGTGACAAGAATTGAAGTGGACACTTAAGCTGTAATGGGAATAAATAGAAAACCAATGCATCCTTCGCATTGAAAAATCTGATTTCTTACATCCAAAATTATTTTTAAACTAAAATAGCAATAGGTATCTTTTTCATTAAAACTGTTCTTTAATACTTAAACTTGTTTAACTATTTTATTAATCCTACTACCCTTCACTTCCTTACGCTACGTAAGAAATGCAATGTGAACATGATGGAACAGCGAAACGGTACGTTTCTTGCATAAGGCATTAAAGTGGGTCCTGAACTTTGACATTGATTTTTAATGGGTCGTGGTTCATAGAACTTTGGGAATCGCTGTTTTAGGCTATTCGTGGTTTCTTCACACTTTTTGAATAGGAACTTTGAAAAATCATCCCATGTGTGTTGTGTTCGGTTGTTCCTAAACACGCGATGTCTCACAAGCATTTTATTACTCGTGTTAACATAAATGCCGTATTCTCGGTAAACCTGAACTTTCACTTATATTTTGTCTATAAATTGTAATATTTCATTTACAATAATACGAACGAAAACAGAGAGAATATAGGTGTGTTGGTAACGGCAGAGAAAATAGTTCTCATGCAAAATATTATTACAGTGAGTGCGCACTAACACGGTGCGATGTCCGTTTGGTATACTTTCTAGACTTGGTTAAGCTTTGTTTATCACAAGGCGGAGGACTATCCTGGAAGCAGAACTTTGCAGGCATTCAGAAAAGTTGGAAGTGACCGTGAATGCACTATACTACACTGCGCGTCATAATCTGCAAGCCGAACGACGGTTGTATTCTGTCTCACGAACGAGTGCACCTTTTGTGATAGTTCTGAAAGCTGTCCTGAGCACAGTTGTTTTCGTAAATAGAATCACCTCTGTTGACATACTGGGCAGGTTGACAGTCATCTGAGTGTGTTTATGTAAACATTAACTTGGGAGGGGGGACAACGTTGTATCCTTGAAATCAGCAGTCCGCCTTCTTAAATGTAAAAAAAAAAAAAACGCACTCGTTCTTGAGACAGACTACAGTAAACACTCTACTACCGGCTTCTGATCTCTCGAAGGGGGTACGAAGAAGGAGGAAAGCTGAGAACACAAGTACAGAATTAGTCATACTAACTGATTTTAAAATACTTAATTCACCGGTTTATTCGGAATTTTAACAAAAAATAGTTTTCAAAATTCACTGTATTTGGGTGAGCATGGGCGCAGTTGTTAGAACTGTAACATTTTAGTGTTGAAAAACATGCCTCTAATATTATAAAAGAAAGGAAGGGAGAAATTATATTCCCAAACATGGAAAGTAATTTACAAGACTTTGAACTTCACTGACACCCTAAAATCACTGATATCATAAACATAGTTTCGAGAAACATAAAACCACGTTTCAAATGCAAAAACTGCATCTGTTTTAATTGAAAAATCTTATATTTGCCAGGAACTTACTGAATACCTTCGGTACTTAGCCAATACAGAAAACAAACCAGCAAGTTAATATGCATGTCTGAAAAGATAATTTCATGAGTTGGTGTAAGCATGTAGGTCTTATGTCAAATATTTTCCATCTAAACAAAAACTTAATGTCATCAAGAGTAATAAGTTCTTCAATTCATAATACGAAGTCACAGCAAATACAGTATTTATGGTATCTGGTATGAACTTTCGAATCAGTGGACTTAAATATAGACATGCAAACTACCCATTTCATTACGTGGTCTAAACTTAATAATATATTGTATAAATGTAGCATGCAATAGGAAACTGCGAGATGGGGTGCCACAGAGGCGACCATTACTATAACCAGGTGGTTAATTTGCTGGAGGAATTTACATGACACACACAAAATGCATGTAGGTCTGTATTAAACATACAATATATAATGGTGTAAAAGTAACTATCATTTAAAGACAAGAAAATAAACAGGTAAGTACATATATACTAGATGCACATCCAATATACAGCGTTTCATAAACTTTATCAGGGATACCACCTCACTCATAATATACAAGCAGATGATGGTTGTAACAGGGTTAGGCGCTGCAAGGGGCAACACAACGATCCTGCACTGATACGCGAATGCCATGTGTCCCAGACACAGGGTGTTACGGTATGGGGTGCCATCAGTTATGACTCCCGGTCATGTCTTGGGGTTGCTGGAGGCACAGAGACAGCACAGCTACATGCCAGTGAAATTCTGCATTCCAATTTTCTTCAATCTTTGTCGAGAATATCCTATGCTATCATGCAGCAAGATAATACTTGTTCCGATAGCTCACATCACCCAACTGGCTCTACAATATATATACACAGTGTTCCTTTGCCTGACAGGTCTCCAGATTTATCCCCTATTATTGACACATGGGATATGATGGTGCGAAGTTTGCACCACCGCCAGCCACCTGCCCAAACACTGGCTGATCTCCTACGAGGGAAGTTGTAGGAAGCACGGTGGCATGTGCCTCAGTACACTATCCACCGCCTGTATGGTAAATGCCTCACCACATCGCTGCCTGTATAGTCGCGACAGGAGGCTGATGCTCACATTGGATGTAAACTTGGCGGATGCTAAACAACGTACCTTCTGTGCGTGAAAGACTAATCACTACTCATTTGCATTATCATCTGTCAGCCTGTGATGGATTAAAATTTTCACTTAAGGATAGAGGGTGTAGCGACTTCCTTGTCCAACAGTGTAATAGCTCTATATATATTATAGAATTGCTAATAAATTTGGACATTAAATACAGTTCTTTTATTTCATTAAGACCTCCATCTCACATGGACTTGAATACACTAAGCAGTTTGTTATTATATACACACACGTGCTCACTTGCAGCTGTGATAGTTGTAAAAAATGCTTGGTCTGTTAAAATACCATATGATTAGATTGGAGTGATATGGACTTTTTTTTTTTTTTGTTAAATGAGGAACACTTTAATTTTTCCGCACAGAATTTATTGACACAGCAGTAACTATGAATAAACGAAATTACGGCATGTACGAAGAGTCCTTTTCGCGCGATGAAGCGTTATGACATTACTCCCATCCAGTTTGTGCAAGGGGATACATTGAAAGGACATACCGAGATCTGCAACGATTCGTCAACTGGGAGTCACCAAATGTTGCCGGCAATACCTCTTGCTGCATCGATGGGTACCGATTCGACAGGTGATTATGATGAGACAATTAATGCTAAAGACGGAATGAATGCAGTAGAGTCCGTTTGTGTGGAATATACACTTGCAAGACTTTCGCGTAAAATCGACGAACTTCAAAATAAACGGTCGTCGGCTTTAAAACTGATGAATCATACAACTTCTGCTGCAAAGAAAAACAAATTTAATATACTATACAAAACAGGAGGTGAAGATGACCATGAAGAGGGTTTTGATGAAAATGAACATGAAGACAGTGATAGTGCTGAAGACGATGATGACGATTTTCTTGATGCACTGACACACCCCTCCAACACATTTACTGCAACAAGCGACACGAATAAGGCAGAAGACGCCGAGAATACTGGATACCTATTTCCCGAAGACCCGAATTAATTTGTTGATAGACTCAGATATTTGATTTACCTTAAAAAACGCGGGGATCTCACGCGCATTAAATACACATTTTCAATCATTAGTAAACTGAAGGATCGGGGATATTTCGCATGATGTGATGAACTGATTTCTTCTGTAAATGTAATTACAAAAAAATAATAAATTATTTATAAAATAATTAGTTTTTCTTTTTTTTTGTGTCGTATCCTTTTTTCCCCTCAGAACTTGAAAGTGGTGTATGAGCATTCTACTATTAACAGAAAGATCTGTATATAAAATGATAATAAAGACTTTATTATAAAAATACGTGGATAGTTGACTGCACAGAAAACATTAATTCTGTCGACGTGTACAAATTTGGAGAAAGTTGGCGAACAAATGTTTTTTCTATAGATATGGGTGGGGGACAAACCGAAGGATTGATCGAAGGATTGGGATTGATCGAAGATTGAGGTTGATCGAAGTATTGGGATTGATCGAAGGATTGGGATTGATCGAATAATTGGGATTTATCGAAGGATTGGTGTGGTTTGGTGTGGATTGGTTTGTTTTGGTGTGTGGATTGGTATAGATTGGTGTGGATTGGTATGGGTTGGTGTGTATTGGTGTGGATTGGGGAGGATGTTTTCTGAGGATTGGATTTGATCCAAGGATTGGGATTGATCGAAGGATAGGCATGGGTCGCTGTGAATTGCTGAGGAGGATTGCGGAGCTGATTTTGGAGCGGATTGTGGAACAGATTGTGGAGCAAGTGGAACGGATTCAAAAGGATTGGTGTGGACTGATGTGGATTGTTGTGTGAATTTGAGTAGATTTTTGTGTGAATTGGAGTGAATTTGTGTGTGAATTAGAGTGGATTTTTGTGTGAATTGGAGTGGATTTGTGTGTATTGATGTTGTGATTGAGTGGATTGGTGAGAATTGGTGTGTATTGGAGTGAATTGGTGTGGATTACTGAGGATTTGTGTGAATTTGTGTGGATTGGAGTAGAATTGGTGTGGATTGGTGTGTAGTTTGGTGTAAATGGGTGTCGATTGGTGTGTCAATTGGTGTGGATCAGTGTGGATTGATGATTGAGGTGATGAATGTGATGCTGATTGCGGTGCTGATTGATGGAAAGATTGCGAGGTTGGTCGAAGTATTTATGAAAAACCTGTCTTTAATTCATTTTTTAAACATTTTTTGGAATTTTTGGGATTTTATAAAAGTTTTTAGAATTTATTTTTGGGTTCAAGTTTATCCACGGTCATAGTCATGGGGTAAAGGTCATAGATGTGATGTCAAGGTAAGGGTCACCCATATCTAACATGTTGGTCGGATTCATTGGTTTAATGTAGGTGTTAAAAATGTAAAAAAATTACAAGCGAAAAAGCTAATATGTTGGGCAGAGTGCATTCGACAGAATGAGCAACTGGGCGGGGGGCGGGGGTGTAGACCTGCCGACTCATTAACCAATGAGAAACATTGGAAAGGGGAGGGGAAATGTGAATTCAATGTGATTGATAGGAGAGGGGTCAGACGTCTGCTGGACATGGTGCTGTGGGGGACCTCCGGAAACGGAAATGTAAGTTTTTAAAAATAATTTTATAAAGTAATTTTTAATATTAAAAAAATTTTTTTTTTATAAATTTTTAGGTTTTTTTTTTTGAGATTTTTGACGATTTTTTTGTTTCAATATCAAAGGTCATGGAGTCATTGTCAAAGGTTAAGGTCATCTGGAGCCAAGATGGCAGTAGAAGTAAGTAATGTAATATGCTCGCTAATTTATGAATTTGTTCAATTTTTTTAATTTTTTCTGGAGTTATTTTTTTGTTGTCATCTCAGGTCATGGTTATATGGCTGTGTCATGGTTCAAGTTTATGATCACCTGAGTCCAATATGGCGGTTGAGTGACTTCATAACATGGTGACTGGTCGGTTCCAGTCTCTCATCCCCTCTAAAACAAAACATTGAAAAATTTAAATTTAATTTAAATTTTTTAGTAAATAATTTCTATATTTTAAAAATAATTTTTAGCAATTTTTATAATTATTTGGGAATTTTTAAAACAATTATGCAAATTTTTGGGTTCAAGGTCAAAGGTCAAGGTCTTGGGTCTAGGTAAAGGTCACCTGGATTCAAGTTGGTAGTCAAGTTACGTCAGTGTAATTTTCACCTCGGTTTGAAAGTTTTTCGAATTTTGTCAAATTTTTGGGATTTTTTGGAATTTTTCGGTTTTTCAAGGTCAAAAGTCAAGGTACATGTCACCGACATCCAACATGGTGGACGAGAGGGACACTGGCTGATCTGGCGAGGACCGGTCCTGAGGGGAGCTTAGTCGATCTACCTGTCGTCGAACCTGAACCTTCATGTATTTCTTTAAATAATTTCTTAAAATATTTTTTTAGTTTTTCCTAGTTTTTTTTTTATAAATTATTTCTAAGATTGTAGGATTTTTTCAATTTTATTTGTTTCAAAATTTATTTAAGGTCATAGGCACAGGGTCAAGATCACAGGTCAAGGTCAAGGCCACAGGTAATAAACGAGCCCCCAAATGCTTCCAATGGCTCGTGCAAATGAAGGGCTCGGTGTTTTTGGAGGGAAAAACAGGAAATTTTGATGTAAAAAGAGACATTTTAAGCGAAAAAATGCCGATTTCAGATAAATAAGGGAAATTTTGAGAGAAAAAGATAGACACGGGAAATTCAATAAGGCGGTGTTTGGTGCCTGGCTCCTACTCTGGAATATGTTATGCCAGACTTCCCATTTATATTCTAATAGTAACGAGACCCTATTTTAGAATACTAAAATGATAACGTGTTTTGTTTTTTAGTATCTAGTTTTAATACAAAAGAAATGTACTAAATCCTCGAAACTTCACCATTACTTGTTTCGAACCTGATGGCCAAAGAAAATGCGGAGATGGCTTCATAATATATACATTAAATATAACATATATGTATATATTATACACAGAGGTGACAAAAGTCATGGGACAGCAATATGCAAATGGCGGTAATATCGCGTACAAAATGTATAAATGGGCAGTGCATTGGTTTGGCTTTCATTTGTAGTCAAGTGATTCATGTGAAAAGGTTTCTGACGTGATTATGGCCGCACGATGGGAATTAACAGACTTTGAACGCGGAATGGTAGTTGGAGCTAGACGCATGGGATATTCCATTTCGGAAATGGTTAGGGAATTCAACATTCCGAGATCCACAGTGTCTAGAGTGTGCCGAGAATACCTAATTACAGGCATAACCTCCCACCATGGACAACGCAGTGGCCAACCGCCTGCACTTAATGACCGAGACCAACGGAGTGTGCGCAGAATGGTCAGTGTTAACAGACAAGCAACACTGCGTGAAATAACAGCAGGAATCAATGTGGGACGTACGACGGACGTGTCCGTTAGGACAGTGTGGTGAACTTTGGCTTTACTGGGCTATGCCAGCAGAAGACCGACTCGAGTGCCTTTACTAACAGCACGACATCGCTTGCAGCACCTCTCCTGGGCTCGTGACCATATCGGTTGGACCCTAGACGACTGGAAAACCGTGGCTTTGTCAGATGAGTCCCGATTTCAGTTGGTAAGAGCTGATGACAGGGTTCGAGTCTGGACAATTCCAGCGAATGATTTGGCCACCAAGATCGCCCGACATGAATCCCATAGAACATCTATTGGGACATATTCGAGAAGTCAGTTCGTGCACAAACTCCTGCACCGACAACGCTTTCGCAATTATGGACGTCTATAGAGGCAGCATGGCTCAATATTTCTACCGAGGACTTCTAACGACTTGTTGAGTCCATGCCACGTCGAGTTGCTGCACTTAGCCGGGCAGAAGGAGGTCCGACACGATATTAGGAGGTATTCCATGACTTTTGTCGCCTCAATGTATATATACACGTGTACTTTTTATAAATTCGCGTAACTGGATAACTGCATACGTTTTAATGTAAACGTAACATAGAACAGTCTTTACGTAGGTTTTACTCTATAAATATTGTTACGAAAGGGGTGTAAAAGCCTAAATATTTTCTTATCTGCAGCCCGTACCGCAACATACTTGTGTAGTGGCCGTAGCTGAGATCAAATTACTAATAAATAGGGGCCGCAGTGGCTGAGCGGTTAGACTTCTCGCCTCCCAGAAAGATGAACTTGGTTCAATCCCCAGTCGTGCCACTCCGGATTTTCGCAAGTGCAAATCGTGTCGGACAATGCCGCTGGTCGGCGGGTTTTTTCGGGGATCTCCCGTTTCCCCCACCTCTTCATTCCGGCGCTGCTCTATACTCACCAGGCTTCACCCTCATCGGCTCTCAAGAACTCGTTAAGAGCCGCCCAAATCTCTTCACTCGTTCACTCACTAATAAATAAATTGAGGTATCAGATCAATACTCGTTTAGTTATCCTATCACGACCAATACCAGGATCATAAACGATTTGTTCTCCGCCCCCTACAGAATGGTCGAGTGCCTATTGAAGATTTGAAAACAGATTCAGCAAATATATATTATATACTCCAAACTTAATCAGCATTTTAGCTTCTAATGGGGGGAGGGGGAAGGGGTGATTCTCATTAAGAATTATAAGATTTTTGTATATGGATTTTTATCTACCCAAACAGATTTAAAAGGTTACCATCTAAACATCTGATAGGTCTGAAGAAACAAAGATAATTACTTTTCACATTCACGTTTACTAAGCTGAACAACGGATTACAATTAAAATCTAAGCCTGAGTGTCCTACTTGGTGAGCACCATGATATTTATCTAAACCTCTCAATCTCTACCTAATCAGATAACCTACAGTCCCCTACTTTAATTTTACGTGTTCACCTACCACGACGACCACATCAGCCACTGTCTACCCTCGGACGATCCAGTGCTCAGCAGGGCAGGAGGTAACATCATCACTGGCTGGGATAACACATCGCCCATCTCACGCCAGAACCGGTCGTTTCGGCGAACTCCGATCTCCATTCAGCACTTCACAGTCTAATACTCGACAATCAATCCCGGCCGTAGGCGGGCCCGATCCCCCGCCTAGCCGCAGCACGCGTTAAGGAACCGACTAGTTCCACGCGAGGCCCAGCGACTCCCCCCGCCTCGGAAACACGTCACCTCGCTTACTCGGCAGCCGCAACTGTTGATCCGACGAGACTTGGGTTGATGACCCGAGGCTGGCCACTTCGCCTTGTCCACACGTTTCGCAAGAGGACGGCCACCCACCGCCGGCGAAGACTGCTTATTTCACGGAAGTGGGACACTGAACCCGCGGACGACAGTGCCGCCCTTCCGTGGTACTTCAGGCCAAACCCCGCTGCGACTCCCTCCTGCTGTCAACTTCCCGAGTTTCGCGGCCTCCAAATTGCGCCAAAGAAAAAATTTAAAAGGCAGAGAACAGCGACAAACCAGATGTGGGAATTTTATACCCGCAGGGCCGGATTTAAAGTTTGGACGCTCCTAGGCCCAAGAGTTTTTGCCGCCGCCTCTTCATACCATCGGAGGGGGATGGGGGCATAATAATATCACTTATGAAAATAATTTGAGAATCAAATTTTTGTATTTTGGGTGTATTAAGTAAATGAAATAGCCCAACAAGGTATTGTAAATAAGTTTAACCTCTTCGATAGCTATCAACACATAAATACATGTATGCAATTTACTTTATTGACATATTAAAATTAAACTAATAATTTTTTTAAGCGTGCGCCCATAGGTCGGGTTCTAGTGGGCCTAGTGGTAAATCCGGCCCTGTATACCCGACAATTTTTATTTATTTTATTTATGTTAATATTTTTGTGGAACTGCCATGCCAGTGTGTGTTACACAGACTACAACTTTGCTCGACATACAGCCGAAATGCGGTAAACAAGTGGCTATCAATAGAGTTTCAGTTGAACCATAGTAAATTACTAAGTGCTAGATGGCCTTAGTATTTTACATGGTAGTGAAGTAGTTGTAGAAGGTCATTTAATATAATACTTGTAAAAATTTCACAGCGGTGTTGTACATTTTCCCTTCAAAACTTAAAATGTATTAAGTCAAAATGCACATATAAACATATACATGAGTAATCAGAAACATGTATTTTTATATCCAGTAATTTTTTTGTGAAATACGCTGTCTAAATGCAGTGAGTGGTGCGAAGCAATACCGTCATTGATTCTTGATACTTTTTATGTTTTTGCTGATATTAATTTTTGTCGGCAAGCTACGTACATGTTGAGAAACAATACGGATGTAGGCTATATAAAATTAGATTTCATAATAGTACTGTGTAAAGTGATATTACATGTTTATTAAATTTCATCACGGCATCTCGCGTATTGTAAATAATATTTTGAAGCTACCTTACCGTAGCACAAGACGTTTACTGACTTTTATCTTAAAACGTAGTACGGGAATATGTGCTGTTATTTGGGCCATATGCTAAACTTTGGTATAAACTTTCTTAATAAAATGTATCTAAGCGAGGTCACGCAGTGACGCATCTTCGGACTCGCATTCGGGAAGACCTGGATTTGATTCCAGGTTAGGCCATCCATGGTTACCGGAAATCACTCCAGACAAATCCTAAGGCGGTTCCTTACTATAGGCCATGGCCATATCCTGCCCTGTCCCTGCTTCTCTGAGCAACTTGTTCGGTCTGTAATGACCTGGCTACCTACCTACCAATAACACAGTATAGTCGGTTCATGACTGGAAGAGACTTTCTTGAAGCCCTGCTAAAGATCAACTTTCAAGCCCATTTCGTATCCTTCTGCCAAAGGGTAAACAAACATTGCCATGTGGCAGTCACATGGCAATGTTTACGTGTAATGTTTACATTCCACTGTGTGTGTGTACATGTGTTCGTACATGCACATACCCATCATAAAAGTAATGTATATATTATTAATGGATATTCTACAAGCGTAAAGTTTTTGATCTTGAGAATTTCACACAAAAGAATATGTGATGCAAGCGAAAAACATTTCATTATATAAACCCAAAATGTGAGTATTAAAAATTAGATGTTTCGTGTGCGTGCCTGTGTGTGTGTGTGTGTGTGTGTGTATAGGTTTGATTTTGACTGGGGGATTGGGTGGGGGAGAAAAATTTTCACTTTGATTACATATTATAGACACAATACTTTGCAATGAAACGTGTCAACATCAAGGAGCCCATCCAACAACATTAACATGGCAACGGCAATCTCTCATAAGCCCCCGGATGGCCGTGCTGTAGAGAATCTGTGCGATTCTTGTTTAACCCAATATTTTATTTATCTGTTTTTTTAATACAAATATCAGCTCTTTATTATTTGATTTTTCATAACGTATGACTTTAATTTGTGCTAACCTTCTCGTACAGATTCCTTTTGCTTTTGAAATCTGTATAAGAGATTACTCATAGTGCGTTCTAACGTGTTTAATATTTTTCAAATTTATTTCAGGTTTGCTTAAAATTTTATTTACTGTATTTTACGTTGTATGTTGCGGTAGTTTTTGTGTGCAGTCATGAGTTCTAGCAAGGTGAATAAAAGAGAAGTCACCAACGCCAACAGGACATCATTAACCTCACCGAATCGTTGTATTCACTAATTAGCTGAGGGGAAATGAAACCCTGCAACGTCGCGGAAAGAGCGGCAGAAATGTTGAAACTCTCCAGATCTACAGTGCTAAGGTATGTTAAAATATCTGTAGTATTAACCATTGCGTTTGCAAGTTGTGTGTGTTAAGATCAATTACGTTGGCCCACGAAATGTGTTTACAAGAACATAAAGAAAATTTGTTAATAACTTGATAACATCGTCGAACGTTGTCTACGTGTATTTTTAAAGTTTTATTTTGGTAATTATTAAGTTTATAGGGTTTCCTGTAAAAATAAAAATAATTAATTGAAAATCTTATATTTCCACTCTGCTAATGATGCAGAACACGAATATACGAGGGGCATTAACGTCCGACTAATTTCGTAATATGTGCCCACCTAACCTAACAGAACCTAACCCCACGATGAGTGAATCACTATTTTACATTTTTTAACTAACCTAGGATTGTAGGGTTATATAGTAACCAATACCTGCCACCTATTAAACTAACCTAAACTAACACACGGCAGAGCATATCACATTGTCACACATCATTTGTAAACAAACCCTTGTATGTTTTTGGTATCAGTAACTGTAGTTGACCCAGTAACTGAATTATGGTCCTTTTTAAATTATGCAAATTAGGTTGGCTATGTAGCACTGAAAGTGAAAAATATGACACTGATAATTTACAATAACTAAAAGACAATGGCTGTAGAACAGTGGTGTTGGGGAAATGCATTAATACACAATTGTTTTCTTAAAAGATTATGACTGCGATTTCATCGATTACGATGTCCTCTCATGTTTAGTGAAGTGATACAGATATGTTTAATAGTAGGGGAAGTTCCAGTTATATCGACTGTAATCTATTTAGTGACGTATAACAATGGCAATTAATGCCGCAATGTAACTTATAAATACAAAACAAGCTCCTTCTTCAGAATCTTAAAATGCACCATCTCTCCATAACCTATATAAAATTAATTGACTATAACAAACTCACTATAGAGGCAATTTTCCTTACCATTGTCAGTTGTCTTTATAATAAATTTCCACTGTATATATTGGGTTGTTTATGAAGAATCCCTCGCAGGGGTACACAAATTCCAACACAAAGTAGTTTTTATTTTTAATTACACATTGTAATACCACCTTTTGGTTAGGTGATTCATACACTCACATTTGAGTCTATATAACCCTACAATCCTAGGTTAGTGTAAAACCCAACAATCCTAGGTTAGTTTAAAAATGTAAAATAGTGATTCACCCATCGTGGGGATAGGTTCTGTTAGGTTAGGTGGGCACATGTTACGAAATTAGTCGGACGTTAATGCCCGTCGTATATTCGTGTTCTGCATCATTAGTGGAGTGGAAATATACCATTTTCCGTGAAATTATTGTTATTTTTTTTACAGAAAAGCCCCCTAAACTTAATAATTACCCAAATAAAACGTTAAAAAGACACGTAGACAACGTTCGACGATGTTATCAAGTTATTAACAAATTTTCTTTATGTTCTTGTAAACACATTTCGTAGGCCAACATAATTGACCTTAGCACACACAACTTGCAAACGCAATGGTTAATACTACATATATTTTAACATACCTTAGAACTGTGGATCTGAAGCGTTTCAACATTTCTGCCGCTCTTTCCGCGACGTTGCAGGGTTTCATTTCCCCTCGCCTAATTAGGGAATACAACGATTCGGTGAGGTTAATGATGTCCTGTTGGCGTTGGTGACTTATCTTTTATTCACCTTGCTAGAACTCATGACTGCACACAAAAACTACCGCAACATATAACGTAAAATACAATAAATAAAATTTTAAGCAAACCTGAAATAAATTTAAAAAATATTAAACACGTGAGAACGCACTACGAGTAATCTCTTATACAGGTATCAGAAACGAAAGAAATCGGCACAACGAGAAATAATAAAGAGAGGATATTAGTAAAAAAAAAAAAAAACCAGTAAATGAATTATTATTGGTTAAACAAGATAATCACACCAATTCTCTGGCACGTGTGTCGACCACACCTCGCCAAAAACACACGGAACGAAGGTTTGTAAACAAATGGCCGCTCTACTTTCACCTTGAGCGTGATCTTGTGAGTATGCAAGAAACATTGAAATCAAAGTACGTTAGCATCACGTCATTAATAATTGGCATAATAAGATACAAGTCTTTTCGAAACCCATTTGTAAGCGATAAATTAACAATTACGTTAAAACTTTAGAACTATTTCCTCTCTTTGTGCTGGCAGCCTAACGGCATAACTGTATCCGCGCTCGCCGCGGTTTGTAATGTTATATGCATGTAGCTAACGGCTAGGGTGTTTTTTCTAAGGTTGATTTTCAAAAGTTTCTTCCAGTCGTGAACCGACTCAAGACAGAATCGGCACCATTAAGAGCATGCTTGCAAGTTAATGCTATGCGCGTAGCGACAACGAGTAATTACAAGGGACTGGAAATTTTAGCGAATTAATTTTACGACAAGCTAGACTTGAAACACATGTGCATTTATATAATGTTTGCAATTGGATCAGACACTTATTTTTAAAATGGCAGCCAACCAGATATTTTAGCTTAGTATACTATATCTTCGAAAACATGTAATCAATTCCAACTTAACTTTGTATGCTTGGAGTACATATAACAAAAATTAAACGTGTATACACGAAGTCTCTTTTGTCCTTCATTTTGTAAGATAGTGCCACACGAATAAATAACATTTTTATGTCATATCCGTGGAAACAATTTTTCAATTCCTACAAAATATGGCAAACAAGTAGTACTGCGGTAGGTAATGTTAAATGATATGTTTTAGGTATGTTAGAAACTTATTTTAAAAATGGCGGCCTTATAGCTATTTTATTTTTGTATGTTTTACCGTCGAAACCATTTAAATAATTCCAATGAATCTTTGTATGGGGTCTGTAAATATTGCAACTATCAAATGTATCCATACAAAATCACTTTTTTTCGCCATTTTGTAAAGTAGCATTATATGAAAAATTAAAATTACATGATATCTCCTAAAAACAACCGATATCTACAAAAAATGGCAAATAAGTATCACTATAGTAGGCCATGTGAAGTGATAAACATTGATAGGGTCAGATACAAATATTTCCAAGATGGCGTCCATATAAATATTTAATCTTCAAATTTTTTATTTACGAAACTGCAAAACAAATTTTAACCTTCCTTTGTATGCTGACAGTATCAGTAGTATTCATTAAAATTGTCTATGCAAAGCCTCATTTGTCCGCCATTTTGTAAGGTTGCCCCACATGAAATAATGTCCTTTTATGGTGTATCTCGGAAAACAATCAACCGGTTTTTTTCCATAAAGTTTGGCAAAAATGTTTTACTGCGGTAGGCTATATTAATTTATGTTTTAAGTGAGTAGTCCCAAATCTCTTATTTTGTGAATGGCGCGTATACTAACATTTTAGCTTAGTGCTATATATATATGATACTATTTATCAGATTAAAATTTAAGTTTGTATATTTTATCTATGGCAATAATCTAATGTGGTAATATATAAACTTTTGCCCCCCCATTTATGAAGATCATCCCATGATCAATGGTTTTTATGTCATATCTCGAGGACCAATCAACCGATATGCATACAGAGGACCTCCCTTGCCGGATTTTTTTGCAAAATAGTTAAATAATTCGACTAATTTTCCACAACATTTTGCACAACTACAGAAGGCCAAATATTGTTACGTGATTTAAATGGGGTCAAACAATGATTTTAAAAATGGCGGCCATATAAATATTTTCGGATGTGTGGCATATTTTTTTTTTTAACGTTTTAACAATTTCAATCAAAGTTTTTATGCTGACATTATCTATTACAAACATCATGTACAGGGCCTCTTTTTAAGCAATTTTGTAAGATCGCCCCATTTAAGACAATAAGGTATTTATGGCATATCAAATATTTACCCAAGTAGCATTATGGTAGGCCAAGTAAACTTATGTGTTTTAGTGGCTCAGACACTTATTTTCAAAACTATGGCCAAGTTAATATTATAGGTTAGTGAACCCTATCATTCAAAGCTTTAGATTGATTGTATCCGAAGTTGATGCTCAAATTCCTACCTCCGTGATGCAGTTGATTGCAAGCTAGATTCATTTTACGAGTTTTTCTTAATTCGAATCCCGGGTAAGTCACTCGTGTATATTAATTGTCTTTGTACTGTTTCACATGTTTCTGGTTTCATCTCTAATGAAATTACTGTCAATGAGACGTGAATACCTTCCTACCATGTAAGCTTTCAAGAACTTTACTAAAAAGTATTTTCACCCATGTAGAAGCAAGTAGGCTCATTAGTTATCAGCAACGTCTTGTTTTTTACTTACAGGGGAACAATACACTCTCAGTGTTGGGTCACAGAAATTGGTAGTCGATTACTACGCGCAGTGCTACCAACTAGTTTGCCGATGATAATCTACAGACCTTCCAAAATTATACTTCTTTTAACGGTATTTGTAAAAAAATTATACTATGGAGGAAACATTTGACATCAAACGCATCAATTACAACAGCCTGACAATAATATAATTAATATGAATATTGTATGATTAAAACTTTCAAATCTGAAAAATCACGGAAGTATGACAATGACACTATTTACGACGGTCGATGTGAGGACCTATGTTATAGAGATTTCCTTATCGCTCCTTTGCCTTTGTCATGGAACCGACTGCAGCACATATAAGAGGGGGAAGGGTGGGCATAATGTACTACGTCAAGTGTCAGCATCGACTCCCAACTCTGACCACGACACAATGATATTCCATTCCGTCTTGCCTACTGCTCCAATGATAAATTACAAGTTTTCAGTGTCGCCTCTTGTCAAGTCTGTTGGTACAATTGACGACAAAAGTTCCCTTCTGTTGGCATATTTTAGTTGGAACAATGCACTGCATTTTGAAAACTTCCCGGAAGCATAATTAAACTAATGTTATTGTGGTGTGGTGAATTTATCACACTAGAAAGCACGATGTCGGAAATTATACGACGAAAAGTATAATACTTACTAGGGTTGGCAATACTGTCTAGGCGGGCGCGGCAAACGGCGCGGCGCTGGGTTCGTTCTTGGTAAAGGCACGCGCATACACATTCCACGCACATACCACGTGACGTAGGCAGCGGCTGTCCACCTGGCGACCAATCACAACACGCCTTCCACCATTCTACGCCGTGTAAACAGCTATAGGAGAGAGCGATAAACAGTTTGTCCGAGTGGTAGGGCAACAGCAAGTCCAACTGCACCCACCTGTTACTAGCCTATAATTACTGCACTTCTCAAAGCCTCATTTCTGTCCATTCCCACATCATGTACAAACTTTACTCTCAGCTTTTCATATTGACAACTTTCTCGTCAATGTCCGTAAATTTTTCTGTCCTTGTACAATATTTTTGCCAGTCAAATACCATGCGATTTTGCAATAATTTTCATAGAATTATTTTGATCGTGACTTACTTATGTCAGTCCCCCCCCCCCCTTCTCTACCAAGTAGTTTGGGGTTACTAGTTATTATAGGAAGCGAACCATAAACAGTAATAAATTTCGTACGTTTTACGAACAATATTTTGGAACCTGATTACTAAAAAATATCTTGTAAAACTACTGTTGCAGGTAAAAATGTATCTTTACAACACAATGTTTTATGAGAAATACAAAATAGTTTACGTGCCTCTACGGTTATAATAAACTTGATGTCTATAGTCTTCTGTGTTAAAAATCAGTATGAATTCTGCGCATTCCACAGTAAAGTGTTATGAAGTTTGTTCTAATTTACTTGTACTGCTACAGAAATAACACTTAGCAGATAGTTTGCCAATAACTGCTTGAGAAAGTACAGACATTTTGACTGTAGGCTTATAGTTGCAGTCAGTGCTGTGTTTGCCTCGTTCCAGTGTTACGTTTCTACGTCCGCAGGTGACGCCGACCAGACACAGCGAAATGAGACGATTTCAGTGGCAGCGATTCAAACTCCACCAGAAAGTCTGCGTTATCGGTGTACCAACAATTACAAGCTTTGTTTGGATACACAACATTTGTATACATATGATCATTAAGTAAAAGGTCTTGTTAAAAGACCCTAGGGGCGTATCTGAGTTTGAGAAGGATAGATGCCTTAATAAAATAAAAGTACTTATTATAAATTATAATTTTCTTATAATACTATTAAATTAAGATAGCTATTATTTACAACATTATACTAACTATCTCCACTTCTACTATTGTTATTTTCAGTGGGTTAAAAATTAAATGTCTATCTCAAATCTAATTAAAGCCCTTATCATTGTATCTATATTGGTTACAGTCGCTTAACTCACAGTCATTATTTACACGTATTCAATCTGCTTATTCCCATCATCACAAATGTCTGTCACTCACGCTACGACTTCAATAATCCTGCCCTGAACAATTATTCTTTACTTTACCGATGCTCGCAGTCCGCAGACTTTACTTCCATTGGTCACTCTCATCGCTAATTGTCGCTTCACTGTCTTCGCACAACTGACACTTCACGCTGTACAATTCTCCAAATTTTAGACTGTCGACTGGCTTTTTTTTTTTTTACTACTCTAAAACTAAGTGTTATATGAGCCCACGGTAGGAACGGGAGTTAAGTGCATCTCAGGGCTAAGCCCCATACGCCTACAAGGAAGGGAGTATCATGCAAGGAGACATGCATCACGGCAAAGAGGGATTGGGCTGCCATGGCCTGCTTTTGGCCATGACAACCTCCCTAAGTGTGCTTATAGCTAAACTATATTTAGAAGAGAAAGGGAAAAACTGGCATAGTCACCGTAAAAACCCTTTCGACAGGAAATAATTAAAAAATTGTTTAATGCATTATCATATTTAACAGAAAATGCTACAGGAGACAGAGGATAGGAATCATGCTTTTTATTATGATAGGAAAAAGTACTAGTAGAGAGGGGGCGTAACTGTCGACTCGGAGAACCGTCGCGGCTTAAANTAACTGTCGACTCGGAGAACCGTCGCGGCTTAAATAGTCTCGCTTGTCCGATCCAGAAAGTTTCCCGCGCCCCGAGTCACGCAGAGAGAGGTTGGGCGATGTTCAGAACATTCTTGCAACGATAACTTCAGACATTCATTCCCTTCAATAACAGAAGGCTGCATGAGTCTTAGTAGGCTTAAGGCAACTACACTCCTTTGTAAATCTCAGCGAACTCGTCGGGTTATCACTCTCTCCTTGACACACAGCTTCACTTGCTCGAGCAGGACGGGGCAAGGGAAGTTATGCAGAGCAGCAGCATATAAGAATGCCCCTTCCTCAAGTCTGTTTGTCCCGAACAGAATCTGAAACATCCGGAGCTTTGTAGAGGGTCAGTCGGTCGATGTAGACAACCCAAGACTTCGCCCGAGAGCCTTGACGACAAATCCGAAAGACCACATCATCGATTTTCTTCAGAATCCTGTAGGGACATTTCCAATATTTCTATAAATTCGGGCAGTACCGATTTCATCTCCGTGGGCTGTACAGCCATAGCAGTTGTCCTTCATGAAATACCTCGTCCGATATTATCCTGTCATACGATACCACATCTCATGGGCGCCGCCAGGATTACTTTCAGGGAGGTGCTTCTGCATCTACACATTATGCTATTAACTAATATAAAATATAGAATTATACATGTATATTATGTAGATAAATGTAATGCCAAATTAAAATCGCGCGGGTATTTGAATGAATATATTTCGCTCATCCAAAACATACTTAATCTCTGTAGTCGATGGTTGGCATTATTGCTCGGGGAATCCCTGCTGCCGCGCGACGGATGCGGGGGATTTCCCGCCTGCGACCGCGTCAGTTCACGCTGTTATTATTGTACCTATTAATAATTGTAGTTTTCGATAGTGCACAAATCAGTTGTCTGTAATTAATCTGCTTAAACAGCGACTATATTTATAGTCCTTTTTAGGTCATTTGTTGTGTAGCTTATTAATTTTTGTTCAAGTTATGAGTGACATAAGACGTTTTTTGTGTAAAAAACGTAATCATCATTCTGATGAAGGTGATTCACCTCATATTAAGACATCCAGGCCGGATACAGACAGACTAGATAGTCCAGGTATGTTGTGTTGGTGTTTCTACCCAAATCATTTAATGTATTGTTTATTATC
>NQII01006970.1:85667-99693 GCA_002778355.1 Clitarchus hookeri | reverse complement strand
TCAAACTAGGGCGAAGGGCGGGGTGCGGCAAGGGTCTCGGGGGTTCCTGGGAGCTGCGTCTGCACTATTCTTGGCCGGGGGTTACCCAGTTTCCTTCGAAGAGGGCTTATATCAGCTAATTTCCCGGGACTTACCCTATTTCGTTCTCACTGAGGTTCATCCCCGAAATTCTTTATACGGCGGGACTTCCCGGGGTTATTTCTCAGGGTGTGAATACAGCGCAATTCCTATCCCATGTACCCGTCACGCGTCAACGTGTATAACTATTTACTTTTATAATTTTTTTTAAAAATCTGTTTGCTTCAGTACGTAGCAGTGTCGTCTCTTGCACGACTAATGGTTTAAATGTATGTTGTTTTGTGACAAGCAAAGGAACACTGTCGTTTACAAGTCGCGTAATGTGTATTGCACTTGACGCATTGTAGTCAATTTTGCGGTTGGCTCACGCGTTCATTCGTTCTTTCTCATGTCGGCGTCCATTCTAGCTCAACGTTTTGGCGTGATAGCGACACTGATATCACTAGTATGGACTTTGGTTCCATCGGGTATTTATATCTATTGTGACTCGTTATGACATCATGCTCGTGGTGCACTTTCATATATGTTAGTGCTTTGTTTGTTACATGACGGATTTTTCATGTACAGGACGGTTTAATATATTTTATACTTGGTTTCCCCGACCTTTGCATTAGGCTGACTGTTTATTTATATTAACACGTACATTTTTTAGTGTAACCTGCGACTTCATATATTGTTATCGGTAGAATTGTCTACCGCTTTATTTTTAAGTATATGACTGTTGTGAAGGGTACCAAGGCTAACGATGACTCTGACCACTGGCCCTTGTGTTGGACTGATGGTGTTTGTTTATATGACTGTATGTTTTTTTTACTGTTTCCCACGATTATGTAAATCACGCATGCAGTGCATTTATATATATCTTGATTTTTTCGCATATAGTTGTTTGTCGTATGTTACCCATGCTAACATTTATTTATGTATATATTGCCACATATATGTGTATGTATGCATGTATGTACAACCTGGACGATGGTGGACGAAGGGAGGCTAGCTGTCGCTGAGGAGTATCCGAGTTGCTAGACACCTGCGGTAGCAGACGAAAAGGGCGACATTGGGTGATTGTCGAGTGCGTGCAGGTCGATGCATGTGTGTGCTAGTTCACACCCTACACTCCTACATGCAACAGTAACATTGCGACATACTTGTATGNCACCCTACACTCCTACATGCAACAGTAACATTGCGACATACTTGTATGTATACCTACCCTTTTATTTTTTCTTTGTATGCGTGGATGGTTGTTGCATGTTCCCGAACTACAAAGGTTTGGAAATGCCTACCAACTATGCCTGCAAGAGGGTTTAAGGCCTACTTGCCCTCATCTCCTTGATTGCAGTCGGAAGTGATGACTGATATTAATTTGGTGGTCGTAACTTCGGAGGGTGGGAAACGTCGGGCAACTATACTTATGAGAGGGTTTAAGGTGTGCTTGTCCCTACCACCCTGTTTGTCATAGGAGGTGATGCCTATGATATAAATTTGGTGACTATAGCTTCTGTGGGTGGGAAATGGTAGCAAACTATGCTTATACGAAGGCCTAAGGTGTACTTAACCCTGCGGTTCTTTTCGTCGTGGGGGATGATACCTATGTTATGAATTAACTGGCTCTATCTTATACGGTTTGGAAGTTACAGTCAACTATGCTTATAAGTGGGCTGAAGGCCTATTTATCTCTACCGTCCTATTCAGCATCAAGGGTGATGCCTATGTTATGAATTTGGTGGTTGTACCTTAAACAGTTTGGAAATTAAAGCCAACTACGTTAATAAGTGGGCTTAGGACGTACTTGACCCTACGGCCCTTTTCGTTCGCGGGGGTGATGTCTATGTTATGAAGAGAGCATGAGAAAATAAAGGAGATCGGTAGAACTCTGAGAAAACCCCATGCTCGAAATGCAAGAGCATGAAGTGGGGACATCCGCCGTTGGCCAGGAATGACAGCGGAAGGGAAATTCAGCATGGTCGCTGCTTGCGAGGAATGACAGAGCAAGAGGTTGCATCGTCACTTTATCCAGGATGGCCGCCGTGGCGCCGCAACCCCCAGCCCCTGGTGCATATCATACCATCTCATACTACTTGTATTGAAATAACTTTCCCAGTCGTCTCAAAGTAGTCAGACTGGTGACGGGGACACATAAATGATGTAAACTTTCTCAAGTGTCGTTAGTGTTGATTGATGTGTCGTGTTGATTATGTATTGATCCATCAGCCAACCCGCCAGCTTGTGTTTCCGAAGGTTGCTGTTATTGTTCTCACAGCTTAGAACTTCACTGTATACTTGTCCTTCGCAGGACGAGATCTCTTGCCATGTAGATAAATATTTGCTGTCCTTGTATGCGATATGGATTTGAGATTCTCGTGGAAATTAGGTCACTGCCTCGAGGCCAAGAAGTTATTTGCTCTCGTCCCTCAAGCTTGTCAAGGGCCCAGCCGTGCTTTAAATAACTATTTTTAATGGCCCAATGGACTGTCACACACTCAAAAGGTACTCTCATATACACGATGAAAAAGAGCACATGCGCAATGGCGTTCACTCGGCTGCAAACGTATCACTGACGGTAAGGTTCCGCATGCTTAGTCATAATTACTAAAAATGATTTTAGAGCCAAGTTACTAACACCCAAGAAAATTGCACATTACTTTAAAAAAACATAATTTTAACCATAAATGTTGCGAGTACAATGCAAGTTTTGAACTACAAATTTTATTTCTGAGTATCATCAGTTCATACAATATTTTGCAAACGAGGGCATTTACTGTTTTCATACTGTGTAGGTTGGTCACATTGTCTAAATTTACCCCACTAATACGAAAGGGACAATACATGGCTTGTGAATGGGTTTAGGAAGTGTTAATCTGTTAGTGCTAAGTTTTCATATTTCGTAGTCGTTTATTTACTTAACACGGGGTCACGCGGGACAGACTTCTACATCCCACTATAACTATCAGAGTTAGATTTCCAGCGTCTGTTGCCGATGGATTTAGTCGCCTGTCTGAGGCCGAANACATCCCACTATAACTATCAGAGTTAGATTTCCAGCGTCTGTTGCCGATGGATTTAGTCGCCTGTCTGAGGCCGAAAAGCGTGGGAGCTCTAGGAGCGACTGAGACATGCGCATCAACTCCCTCGTCGCCTCTACGCGCAAAGCACTAAACTGACGTGCAGTCTCTTGCCGTCGATAACGCGCCTCTATGAGACTTTCAGCAGAGACCCTACTATTTATGACGTAATAATAAAAATAAAGCTTTGATGCACGTCCCTATTCCTTTTTTAATTTTTTGTAGCGAAATGTTTATACCTAAAAATGACCGTGAAAATACCTGTTTGAGCCATTTTAACTATCACAAAAACATGCTTTANGCGAAATGTTTATACCTAAAAATGACCGTGAAAATACCTGTTTGAGCCATTTTAACTATCACAAAAACATGCTTTAGCGAGGAATGGAGGAACTGAAAAACGTATACAGACGCGTAACGTTTCTTAAATGCAACGCGTAAACATACCTTACTCAGACACGTTGGACGGTTTTTGAATAAAACGTTTTCTGTTGGAGTTCTGAACAATATATACACCTGCGCATTCAAAGTCAAGAAGCGATACGGGCGATGCTAACACGCACTCTTAGCGCCTCATCGCTCCTACGCGCAAGGCGTGCAAATTTTCCGTCCTGGTCTGTTACTGTGAAAATTATATCTGTTAACAGTGGAACTTAACTACACGCGATGAAAGCCCACATGTTAAACTACGCCACTATAATCTCACGTTTCTCCTACTGCTTAAGGAAACAGCGTAGGCAAGCCTTATAAATTTTTTTTACAGTTTTCGCAAAATTTTTTTTTATCCACTCGCTTAATATGATAAAAGTAAAAATACACGGACTTAGACAATTGTTTTTTTTTTTTTTACCTTTTCTGGAAAAAAAAGTCTTATCCCCAGAAAATGTATTTACTGAGATACGCGAATACGCGCAAACAAAGATTTCACAGAAAATAATACACGGACTCACCACATATCCAGTCTCGATGCTGTCCAGGCCTTGGGTTGGGCAGCCTGTTTCTGTCAGCCTCCTCTAATGCTGACCGTGCTTCAGAGGAACACATTTTAGACAGGTAAATTAATTTCCATTTTAGGTAGTATTTGGATATTAGCATATCACCTCAACTGATGAAGGAATGAGAAATGTGCCTCGGGATAAGATGCGGGCGGTGAGGACGTTGGAGAAGAGCTGTGGAGGCGATGCGAGAGTAGCGGTGCTGAGAGGAGGGTCTGGGTTNACATGTGCGGCTATTCGCATGCCGGGTGGTTGGTTGTGCGGCCCAGTATAGCCCCTGGGCCGCGATTGTTCCAATCTTTTATTCCCCTCACTTTTGCCTACAAAAGTGAGAGGGAAAGGCGGTGGAATTCCGGGTCCCTACTAAAACGGAATTTTGAAAACAAAGTAGGTCTTCAAAAATTCTTAAAATCAAAGCAAAGTTGTTTAAGTTATTGAAAAAGTTTTCCGTGAATTTATCGCGGATGATCTGGAAGAGGTGGAAGAGGTGGAGGAGGCAGGGCCTTCTCCTAGTTTAGTTATAATAAGCTTTTAACGATGCAGCGCGAGTTGTGACAGTAGAGGTGGTACTCTGGTTTGTTTTCTGAGTTTTTTTTTAAATTTTTTCAGTTTTGGTGGAAGAATTAGGTGCTAGAGGGGCGTAGAATTGTCTAATAAATCATATTATATGTAAATAAGCAATTATGAATTCGTTTAGTATAAGAATTTTACTTTAAAATGCGTATTTTGCTTTGGACGGAGTTATCTATTTGAGAAAAATCGTGATTGGCTGGTGGGCGGGGCTCCGCCACTTCTGTCGAGAGATGGCGGCACTGTGGTTATTTTTTACGTGGGGCAGTGTAAAATAGTTAGATATTCATATAATTATACTTTTAACAAAGGTTTTTTGGTAAGTTAATCGTTAATGAAGTAAAGGAAAACAAGCCAGAGAGGTGTTGCGCCGCTCAGAAGGCGTTATGTTAGTGTGCACCCAGCGAGAGCTGCAAGCCGAGTGACTAGCGCGATAGTAGTTTTGTTAAAACGATCGAATTTTGTCCCGGACCAATCGGAGAATTGCGGCCGGCGGGGGGTTTTTAGTAAAGTTTTGTTTTATGTTACTGTGAGTATTTCTTCTGTTTTCATCAGGACGATAGTCACCTAAGCGTTTAATTACTGGGAGAGTAATTTATTGTAATAGTTTATATTACGTTTCAGTAGTTGGGATTTAATAGTTGGTATTTTTAAATACTCGTGGAGTGTTAGATTGGAAGTAAAGGGCTCTGCGTTTGCCATGATTCGCAGGAATTTATCTTGGATAACTTGAAGGGAGTTTAGTAGGAATTTATTTATGTTACCCCATACTTCGTTGCCATATAAAAGGGCCGATCTGACAATTTAAGTGTAAATTGGTAATTTTAGGTGTCTAGAAAATTTAGAACTTTTTAGCATGCGATATACTGCGGTAATTTACTAAGTGTTACTTTTTTAACTTCTGCAATATGGTTAGTCCGGATTAATTTGTTATAAATTATTAAGCCAAGATATTTAGCATTTTGTGTAAATGGAATAGGAATTGTTTTTTTTTTTTTTTTTTTAAATTTTTTTTCNGTTGGGTTAGGAGGAGAGCCTGCTATTTAGTTGTGTTTATTTTAATTTTTCATCTTTCAAACCAGTGGTCACGATCATTTAATTGCAGTTGTTAGTAATATTGCGTAGGACAGTTTTTTTTATCGTGTGTATGTATTAGTGTATCGTCCGCATACATTTGCACAGTGGCGTGAGTAATAGGGATGTCTGAGGTGAAAATATTGTATAAAAACGGTGATATTGCGGAACCTTGTGGGACTCCAGTTAATATATTGCGAGTAGTGGAATTGGCATTATCTATGGTTACAAAAAATTTTCTGTTGTGGAAGTATGAGACTAAGAGATTAATGTAACGGTCAGGGAATTTAAAGTTTATTAATTTTCGTAATAGGCCGGGTATCTAAACTTTGTCAAATGCTTTTGCGATGTCTAAAAATATGACTATTGTGAATTTATTATTTTGCATGGCTGTTATTGTTTCAGTTGTGACTTTCGTAAGGGCGTGGGTGGTGGGCTCTAAAACCGAACTGGGTTTCTGGGATTATTGTGTGTAGTTCTTCATGGACTAAGAGTCTAGTTAATAGAAGTTTTTCAAAGACTGTACTAAGAGAATTTAGTAGGGAAAATAGGCCGCCTGTTTTCCGGGATTGAGTGGTTTATTCCCGGTTTGGGGATCGTTATAACTTTTGCTGTGTGCCACGCAATGGGAAAATAATTTAGGTTTATAATTGAATTGAAAAGGGCTAAAATTGCAAAGAAAGAGTTTGCTGGTAGGTTTTTAATAATTTTGTAGGTTATTTTATCATGCCCGGGCGCTTTTAACGCGATTTAATGAGTACTAGTAGTTCTTTAAGTGTTATTGGCGCTGTTTGTCTTCTATGGGTCTCTTAAAAAAGGCCGTAATATTGCTTTGAACGTCTCTGCAAAAGTTGGGGTCTCCTAAGTCGTTATTAGGAGAAAACTGGTTTTCGAAGCAGTCGGCTATGGCATTTGCTTTATCCTCGGGGACATATAATCGTGTTCCTGCAGTGTTTAAAATAGGTTGGGAGGTAGATTTTATTTTCCCCGCGGAAATTATTCGCTACTCGCCAGAATTCCGGGGAAATATTATTGATTTCTGTCATGAATGCTTCCCATTTATTTATTTTTAAAGCGATAAGTTTGTTGTGTAGTTGTTTCTTTAAGTTATAATATTTTACTGCCTGGGATCTGGGTTCTTTGGTAAACATGGCGAGCGTGGCGTTTTTCCGATAAGATAATGTCTGCTTCGGGAAAGGAATGTTTTAAAAATTGGCGCCGGTTTAGGAAAGTAGTATGTTTTTTAGTGGTTTGTAAAATAGTATTTTGAATTAGTTTTGCTGCTGAGTCTGTGATATTTAGAGGGAATATTTATTTTGTGTGTGTCACAAAGTTCTTCTAAGTCAATTTTAAAGGCTTCCCAGTTAGTTACTGGAGTTGTTAGAAGGGTGGCATTGCGGTGTTTTAGGATGTTAACTTCCAGATGACAAGAGTACCGGTAAATAGTCAGTCTAATTCAGTGAGGACTTCAAATGTCATATTTACATTATTTAAATTAGTTGAGCGCTATGTCAAGAATATCTGGCTGTAATTTTGAATTAGTAGGGTAAATAGTTGGTTCTGTTGGACCGGTGACTGAATAATTATATTGAATGGAGTGATTTGCAAGAATTCTGCCTAGTTGGTTATTTTCTCTTCTGTTCCATGAATATGTTTCGCATTTAAATCTCCAGCCAAGAAAAACGGATGTGGCTAAGTTGTAGTTATAGTTAGGTAATTTGGGAGTAATGGTTTGCAGGGGGAGTTATAAATTGCAGCTAGTGTGACGTGGCCTACTTGAGTGCGAATATTTATGGATGTGTATTCAATATCTCTTAAATCTGGGGTATTGTTTGTGTTGTGTTGTGTGCGGTTGTGGACTAATATTATAGTACCACCTCCCTTGGTTATCCTGTCAGAGCGGTAAACAGTGTAATTTTTAATATTGAGTCTTTTACTAGGTTTTAAATGAGTTTAATTAATTAATGCAATTTCTATCCCACAAGTTTCTAAGATTCTTTCTAATTCATAAATTTGGTAGAAAAAATACTGTTCGAATTCCAGTAGAGTAAAGATAGGACACAGGGGCTATCTGTGTTGGCCTCCAGGCTGACGAGCACGTGCGCATGCCTGGCCTTTGTATACGGCGGCGTCTTCCAGCCCGAGGGCCGAGTCACTGCAGCATCTGGCACCCCGCCTGGCAGGTGTGCCGTCCTCCCTTCGCCGCGAGGTTGCCACGTCTAAAAGTCGTGTACGTGCCATTGACTGAACTATAGGTACAGATTATTCGTCTTATACGCATGTACCCAACATTGACCTACCTCCAAAAAAAACGTCTGTCACATGTGATGAGCATGTTTGTTTATATCTTAGTTTTTAAACAGGAACTTTTATACTAATAAAATACTTTTGCCAGTTTGNAGTGATGAGCATGTTTGTTTATATCTTAGTTTTTAAACAGGAACTTTTATACTAATAAAATACTTTTGCCAGTTTGAATTAATTCAAAGTGCATTCCAAATTGGTTGGAGGAAGCATACAAACATCTCAAAGCACTTGTTTGCAATCAGTGTTCTAACCCCAAACCCTATACATGCCGTTTTTGGTAGACGTGTTGGCAGAAAAGTAGTCCAATGTTGGGACACGGAGACTGGCTGTGCGCAGCCAGCGAGATCGGTCTACCTCTTCTTAAGTCTATGGTACGTGCCATCTCTCGTCGCTGCGATGTAACACTTAACTAACAAGTTTCGATGACGGCGTATATATTCCATTCACGATTACTTCGATCTTTTGTGAAGCCGTGTTAAAGTTCCCCTTCCAAAATATTCCTCCGCATCGCGCAAACAAAGCTTAACAGAGTCTAGAAAATTACACCAAATAGACAGCGCACCGCATTCGTGCGCACTCATTGTAATAATATTTTGCACAAGAACTATTTCTTACTAGGCATTACCAACATACCTATTTTCTCACTGTTATAATTCATCCTTTCCTACTAATATTATAAATGCGAAAGTCTGTATGTGTGTGTATGTTTGTTACCACTCAACTCCATAACGGCTGAACGGATTTTGATGAAATTTGGTATTAAAGTACTTTAGGTCCTGGAATAGGAAATATGATACTTTTCATACCTGAAAATTGTACAGTTCCTGTGGAATAACAACAAAACGTAGTTCTGCAACGGCTGGGAACGTGACCGAAATATTTTTTTCCTCTGGTGTCAGAGTTTATTAGTCCGCCCAAGGATCTCTGGAATGGCTTGATGACTGCTATCAATAGATAACAACCGGGACAGAATATTTAACGTGCCCTCCGAAGCCCGGAAGCGCTGAGATGTTATGCCACTAAACGGTTAACCATAAATGTGTGCCGCTGGGAACGTTGCTTAACTTTGGTGATCGATTAAGATCCCTCAGTCAAGCGCAAAAAGTAGTACCTAGGTACACTTATTTCTAAAGCTACAACTTGATGAAACTCACGTTTTGATTTTCATACATCGACGCTGGAAAACGGAAATGTGATAACTACGCGATAGTTGCACAGATACACTTCAAAAAAATACTCTACTTCTTGGCTATCGGGTAANGCGGAAATGTGATAACTACGCGATAGTTGCACAGATACACTTCAAAAAAATACTCTACTTCTTGGCTATCGGGTAAAAAATATTTCCTTCCTTTTGGGCTGCCGTAATCAGTCAGAAACCTAGAACAACGTAGTATACTTTTATAATTCTGTTTTCACATAAATGAATTGGCCGGTTCGCTAGTATTAATTATAAATTAATTATTATTTGTAAATGAAATATGGGTAAGAAGGTAAATATAGTAAAAATAAGGCATTATTATGTTAACACACTTATAAAACGGTTGTGATACAGGACATATTTAGGAAACAACCGAGCACGTCATAAATGGGGTGATTTTTCAAATGTTTGATTCNACGGTTGTGATACAGGACATATTTAGGAAACAACCGAGCACGTCATAAATGGGGTGATTTTTCAAATGTTTGATTCTAAAAGTGTGAATAAATCGCGAATAGACTATATTAACATGGCGATTTCGTCAGTAACAGTGCATCTACAAAGTATCTAATGCCATAACTAGTCTAATCTTTTTAACTTCTCAATTATGATGTAATATACAGTATGTACATCTCCATCGAACATTCTTATCCGTTCCGAAGTTCCGGGAACTCTTGTTATGTCTCATTTATACGCAAGACACTTATGTGATTTTCAGTGTCAGCCCTGCCATTTATGGCAGTGTGAATTAAGGTAAATGTGTGCTTTACGTCCCTGTACTATGTAGTGAAGTAAATAAGTTCGTGGACGCCGTGGTGCGTGGTTGCCTACACTCGGCGCTCCAGTTACTCCACGAACNACGGTTGTGATACAGGACATATTTAGGAAACAACCGAGCACGTCATAAATGGGGTGATTTTTCAAATGTTTGATTCAAAAAGTGTGAATAAATCGCGAATAGACTATATTAACATGGCGATTTCGTCAGTAACAGTGCATCTACAAAGTATCTAATGCCATAACTAGTCTAATCTTTTTAACTTCTCAATTATGATGTAATATACAGTATGTACATCTCTATCGAACATTCTTATCCGTTCCGAAGTTCCGGGAACTCTTGTTATGTCTCATTTATACGCAAGACACTTATGTGATTTTCAGTG
Organism: Clitarchus hookeri; assembly: GCA_002778355.1. Lineage (NCBI taxonomy): Eukaryota > Metazoa > Arthropoda > Insecta > Phasmatodea > Phasmatidae > Clitarchus > Clitarchus hookeri. The sequence goes on along the minus strand of NQII01006970.1, from coordinate 89,243 downwards.
TCAGCCCTGCCATTTATGGCAGTGTGAATTAAGGTAAATGTGCGCTTTACGTCCCTGTACTACGTAGTGAAGTAAATAAGTTCGTGGACGCCGTGGTGCGTGGTTGCCTACACTCGGCGCTCCAGTTACTCCACGAACTTGACCGTGCTTTCGTAAAAAGTAAGCTTTTTGTGTAATAAAGAAACGCACGCTTGTATACACCAGTATAAGGCCTGCTTTCCTTGGGCAGACATTACTCAAAAATAGATAAGATTTATTCTGAACTCCCTATGCTGATTGGCGCCCCAGGCTGGTGACCGCCTTAACATAATGTGTGTTGGAAGGAAAAATCACCTAAAACTGCAACAGTTCCTAAATATGCTATGGCTTGGCGCGGATCCTTTTTCCTGGTTTCATTCAATTTTCTACCCTACGCCGTTCCCGTTCGGAATAATTTTTTGTGCGCGTGGGAGGGGAGGCGGAAGAGGGTGCATAATATCGTCGAGGTCTTGAATACCAGATTATACGTAATCCGTCGAGGCGGCGCGGTCATAATTGAGTTGATGCATGCTGAGGGTTCCAAGTCGCACGGTCACGCAGATAGGATGAAAGGCGCCCGACCTCATGTTATGTCATCGAGGGCAGAGTTACGTAACGTCGTGACGTTTGTTTACATGCAGTGGCGCGGAAGGCGAGCGTAGCGGCACGTAGCTGGCTGGCCTTTCCCCAAGGAGGACACTGGCTCCGATCTACGCCGGCTAGCTTGTTCGCAGTAAGAAATATTTTACTGTATACGGTTTCTAGCCTGCAGGAATAATCCGAAATTGTGTATATTCGCCGCTGAACATCGGGAGGTATGAACAGATGAGAATCCTCCTTTGTGCAGTCTGTGGTTGTTGCAGGTACGACTGTGGAAGTCACTTTGGCGATGCGGAAAAGTGTAGAGTTGATGGGAATATATTCGCGCCGTGGTCAGCTGGTTGGTTTGCCACGGGCGTGGTGGGTCACGGGATGGCTTCTTGCGGCTTGAGTGCTTGACCCTTACAGCCACACTCGCTGTACTCTAGGCGATGTACGTTCCTTCCCATCTCAATTTCCTTCGCTCCATCCTCGCCCCGTTCTCCACATGGTCTTCGGTCTAAGACGAACTGTGTTGGTTTGATTCCTTGTTGCTGCAAACGTTGCGAATCCTACCAAAACTACTTTAATTTTCCAAATGTCCATGCTGTAAAGTTTAGTCAGGTAATTTCTGTTTTTTTTTTTTTGCGTTTGTGTCATTACAAAGAACTGGCGTGTTTTGTAATGCTCTCCTTCCTAGCCTATATTTAAATAATGATGGGATTTACTGGGCCAGAAATGAGATTTGGCTTGGCGTGTTGGTAATTTTGCGCAACGGTTTCCCTGCCCACATGCTCCAGAAGCAGGTCACGCCAGTCGGGGGAGTGGCACATTGCGAACTATTGGTGATGAAATGGGATGTTATTATAAAAGGCCCGTGATACTCCTACAGATGCAAGACGTGGATGGTTGTTGATAGGTCGTAACTGCCGGCCGCACCAACATCTCCGCGGTGGTCGCGAGTGTCCATGGGGCGTTGAGTATTACGTCCTGGCAGCAGCAACACACTGCGTGTGCTCCATCCAACTGGGAGATCGGCGCCTGCGCACTGTATGACTCGCTGCCCGCGTGAACTACCGTCACACTGCTGTCGTTTCCGTCAGTGTCTTTATCTGCTTTTTGGTAAATTAGTTTGAAGCGTGCGCGTCGATGTTCTTGATAATCAGTTCAACCAAGTGGCCCGTTTGCATACTTGGTTTAGGTGGAATATTGAGCGATGTGAGGCTGCCAGACATTACAACATCCTGTCCTTACCTCGAGAAGGAAAATATTCTTTATTCGGCTAGGAACCGAACCCGGTATCTTCGGTCCGCCCAGGCAACGAAGTAGATCATTGAAGGGGACGGAGAGAAATGTCTAGTTTATGCGCACCGAGCACTGATGTAGAGTATTAGACTAAAATTATTCCTCATTGTAATAATTCCATTATTCAACTGGTAGTGTTGGAATAAGTAATTCTTCATTGTGAAAATTTCTCGTTGCATTTTCACCGAGTGAGGTAGAGCAGTGGCAAACCACTGGGCTCGCATTTGAGAGGACACATGTTCGATTCCCGGTCATGCCATTATGATGTCGGTTTTCTACGGTCTCTCGAAATCACTCCAGACGAATGCTGGGATGTGGTTCCTTTCTACAGGCCATAGCTGATTCCTGTACCTTTCTTGCTTCTCTGAGCAACTTTCTTCGTCTCTAATGACATCACTGTCGACGTGATATTAAGCCGTACCTACATAACTCGTTGCATTTGCTTTGAGGACCGTAATACAGCAAATGATAGTTACATTATAAAAGACAGAGGTGGTATTGTAAATTTAGAAAAGAAATTTAATGGTAATTTTAAAGACCTGCGTTTTTTCACGAACTTGGGCTCGCTGTCAGTAGTCCTGCATGCATTGTCCGTAACATAAAGGAAAAAGACCAGCAGGTCGTCAGGAGTCCTAAAGCCTGCTCCACAGGATACCTATTTTCGTAGCACTTTTCCTACCCATTTTCTGCTAGCGTTTCTGCTCCCGTGTAGGTTACAATCCTGCCCCTTCCAGAAGGGTCAGACTTCAGTTATAACAGTTTTCGTACCCATGGGCGTGCCCGAAACGGTAATATAAAGTGCTCTAAATTTCTGATATACCCACGGAGCTGCGACAGACAAGATGGCGGACACACTAGTAACAACCTCAAGCCGTACATCTCAGTTTACGAATGTAGGAAATGCGAAGAGGGAAGAAACGCATTGGGTACATCTGTCAAGGAGTGATGCGAAGTATTTCGCAGTTACGTGCTACTGCGGTTCTGGAGCGGCAGTGTACAGTGATGGTAAGCTGTGACGACTGATGTCCAAGGTATATGCGCGTCACTTCTGTCTGGACGTACTCCGGAAGTTACAGACGCAATTGGGAAATAGGCACATACTGATGTCCCTCTACCCCAGTACAGACACAACATAACTTCGCCTTCGTCCGGCGAAATTACGGTATAAATTACTGCAACCTCAGAAAATCACTCGGTTGTTAAACTGGCATGTGCGGCACTGGTACTGTCTGAAGGTAGCGGCGAGGAGTCTGTGAAATGGCAGCCATTGAACACACGCGTTGTGTGCCCCTTTTTGTTGTTAACTAACCATCCAACATCAGCGACACGACGAGCCAGTCACATTTTTTCAAAGTTGAAATTTTTTTTTACAGAGACTTGTTAATGTTCGCAATAAGTTCACAAGTACAACTGTAAATATCAGTTTACGGGCAACATCTACTGCCATGCTCTGATTGGTCACTGCCACGGAACGTTTACCTGATACCAGTTACATATAGTTATTTAACGAGTAAGGAAAATCTTACAGCATGCAGACTGCTAAGTTCTGTTGTGAACCAGCACTGGTACAGTTACGGTTCTACTGTACATGATATAATTAAGACAGTATTTTTCATTGGTAACCCTATCCTTAGCCTGCAATCGAGCTATTATGTACTGTCCAGAGGCGTATTG
>NQII01006970.1:39185-84350 GCA_002778355.1 Clitarchus hookeri | reverse complement strand
CAATGCATTGACACTCGTACGAAGCAGTGCTTGTGAATTGGCTTTTTAACTTCACTATGCTAAGTAGGCATAATGAGCCCGATATGTGCGTATTGCAAGGTATTTGCTGGTGTAGTTGGTTATCTCCCAAAGGCAATAGACAGCCGTGTTAAGATGTCGTGGAGTCAGTTCCCAGCATAACCTATTTTTGAGAGAGTCCGTAACTGCGTGCATTGGGTTGGACAGAAGACACTCCCGATATTGTTTATGTAAACGCGTTTTCATTTCGCCTTGTTTGTGATCTCCGAGTTTTCATTTCGCCTTGTTTGTGATCTCCACTAAATTGTGTACCGTATTATATTTTGTCCTCGTGGTTATTTCGTTCGTTGACAACAATAGTTGATACTGTGGCGTGCGCTGAACGTTATGAATTATTCTAAACAGAAAATGACACATGTGACACACCCGCTTGCATACACATCATGCCAATGCAACATCCAAACTTAATGGGGTTAAGAAAAACCGCTATTCTCGCACAGCACCAATGCTGCCATCTGAAGTCACCCTTGCCAAACTTGTGTAACACATCAAAACAAAGACGCAACACTAACTACTGTTTCATGCCTCATTGCCATCCGGATGTGCAACGCCTTCATGCAGGGTGTTAATCTATTCGATCAAATGAGGGAACGATACGCAGTTGGAAGGTGGTAACTGAAATTATTGGATCTTATACTTTCTGCTAGATTTGGCAATAGTAAGTAGTTTCATCGAGATGAAGACTGTTAAGAGAGATGTAGAGCAGCTGTAGTTACGAATTTATCTCACAAGACAGCAAATTTCCGGCTTTACTTCCAAGAAGCGGCGAGGGAGGCCACGCACATTTATTGCAGAGAAAACAGGAAGCATTAGAGTTCCACATGAAGTACACATTGGTTACCACTTTCCGAAGATCATCAAATACAGGCGGTGTAGACTCTTGCAACACATATAAAGAAGGGAAGACAAAGAGTGGAGTGTACGCACTCTAATGTGTCTTAATCCTGCTTCAGGCGTTTCTATGGATGAAATGTAGATACATACCTTTGCCAAGGGAAAACTTATACCCATATGTTATGGAAATACACTTACGCTAATTAAAATAGGCGAAAATGTGCAGGTAGTACTGAACAGTACTTTTTCTTTGCTGTAAAAGGAGAAATGCTTGAAAGTGGGAATTACTTTTTTTTTTTTCCCCCACAAATTATCTGCGTAAATAGGCGACTGAATGATACATTTGCTGCCTGGCAGTTGAGTGTTTACATTCAAGCCGTCATTACTCGTCCATTTAAGCCTCCCCTTATTTCAATGCACATGTCATCAGTATTTCCTGTTTAGGACGTTTTAGAGCGCCCGAGCGCTACAAGTACACATGCGTACTCTACTTGTTGGGTAACTCGTTCTCCGCAGCACGCGCACTTCGATACCGAACACACACACTCGGTCGCAACTCCATTCTTCGCCCTCGGTTCGCTCTTCGCTGCACTTTGCCTCCAGCAATCACAGACTGTCGACCCCCCCCCCTCCCTTTTTTCTTCAAGGGTGTGGTGCTATTTATGGAGGTGGCACTCGTTACAGAACAATCTTCACACGTCTGGCAGCGCCGAGGGGGGATCCGGCCATAGCTGCCGACCGCTCCAGCATTGGGGAGGAGCAGTGGCGCCTGCAATCCCCCGTCCCCCTTTATAACCCTATTGGTAACAGTCACATATAGGTGTAAGTGCGGCGAACCACTCCCTGTGCACCGTGAAGGGACGCTCTCTCGCCGCGTGGTGGGGGAGAGCGCTTGCGCACAACAATATTCTCGCATGCTGAAATACCTAAGCAAATTAAAATTGACATAAAATTTTTTTGTGTACTAAAAGTTTGAAAAGTAAATTTATGGCCAGTATGTGTACAGCCAAAAAGTGCTCACGAAAGGGTTAACTTTCTCCTATTTCCCAATCGTATCGGACGATGCCGCTGGTCGGCGGGTTTTCTCAGGGATATCCCGTTTCTGCCGCTCTATCATTCCGGCGCTGCTCCATGCCCACCTCACTTCACCCTCATCTGCTCCCAAGACCTCGATGTTAAGAGCCGCCCAAATATGTTCACTCACTTCTCTTTCCCCAGGTATTGGTATGTTGGGGATTTTTCGAGCATGGTCCCATGATGTGATCGGTGTGTGTTATGTATGCGCTTCTCGTTGTAGTAACGTCCTGTATTCATTAGAAGTACGTTAAACTACATAGTTGCACAGAAACACAAAAGTATAGAAAAGTAATTTTCCGATTTTGTGTGTTGTTAAGAGACGTCAGGGGCGTATCAGAGTTCGAAAGATTGGGATCTTAATGAAAATAAAAAACAATTTTTTTTATTTTTTTTTATACTGCTACAAATATTCACACAGCGATTTACAGCGTTAAACCGTCTCTACTATTACTCTTATTCTCAGTGAGCGCAATATTTAATGTCTACCTCAATATTTAACCAAATATATATATATATATATATATATATATATTGGAATTCACAATTATTATTTATACATATTCAATCCGTCTATTGCCATCTTTCCAAATGTTTGTCACTCACGCATTCAATTCAGTCCCGCCATTCATTCTCGCTCTCTACCGTAACGATGTTCACAGTCTGCAGACTTCGCTCTCGCTGGAGTCATATTGTCTAAAAAAATTTCAAATTTCTTTATATAAAAACATTTACCGCTTAACTATATTCATGAGGCGAAATTATATTCTATACATAGTATGTCTCCATGATGGTCGTTCGAATGCCTTGTGACAGTCTATATACAGACAAATCAACAAGGTGTCTTTTTCGACCACGGGTCAGTGCTGCTATCTCGCGATGCTCAAAATGAACTAGTACCATCTGAAAACTTGTATCCATAGAAATAACTATATTTATTTTAGAAGTATTATTCGAAAATGTATTAAGAAAAACATTTCACTTATGGTTAAAAATTCGCTATAACACCACAATTTATGACACTATGCATTCTATAATAACGGAAAAAATGGAATTCAAGAAGCAGAGGTTGGTTTCAGAACAGCGCCCGCTGCGTTGGCAAACGTACATCTTTGCACAAATATATCAAAGCTATGGCTTACAGAGTACCACATAAAGACGCCTACGAGTAACCATCGTTATGGCCCTCTTCATGATAAAGACGTGTCTTTAAGCAACCTCAAGTTAGAGAATAAGATCCCTGATCACTCTCGTCGCCATTCGTCGCTTCGCTGACCCGTCGCTTCGCTATCTTCGCACACCTGCGCTTAACGTCGTATAATGCTCCAAACTCCAAGACTAGACATTCGGCTTGGAGGCCCGTCGCGGCTTAAGTATTCTCGCTGTCCCGACCTAGGTTTCCCTCCCCGCTCACAGTTTCTCGCTGACAGAGGCAAGGGCGATGAACAGAACATTCTATCAACGATAACCCTATAAAATCAATTCGCTCAAGGGCAGGATTGCACGAGTCCCGATTGGTTTATTATCTGCGGTAGCGGCACACCTTTGTAAATCTTCGCGCACTCCTCGTGCTATTGCTCGCCTTTGACACGCTGAGACGCTCACTAGAGCGGGTGGGGCGTGCAAGGGAAGCTGTGCAGCGCAGCAAGCATGTGACGGTGTAAAGTTTCGCCTACTTACTCTCAGGCGTGTTTCATGCTTAGACAAGGAAATATTCCTATAGTGAATGAATTGACATAAGTGCAAAATATAGGGGCGTATATTAGGAAAATTATGTTAACGGCTTTATAACAGTTCATGCGACACATCCGTATTGCATCCAATTTATGAAGTTCTAAACAAATGGTAAACTAATTGAACTTAGAACATGCTACTAGCTAAATAATATTTTTAGTTCGTCAAAAAGGTTCAAATAGCGAAAAGTTAAAAACCTCGTTGCAGGCTAATCCGAAGTTTTGTTATGCCGTTCATGCGATCTTTAAAAATAAAAAAAAAAAAAAAAAAAAATGGAATATACAGTTCAGTACTTCTGAAAATACTAGTTTGATATAATACAGTCATTAAATAAAACTTGTAAAGTATTAATTCAGGAACCATTGTAAAACTTCCAAGTGATGTTCGTTATCAGCCGTGAAATATATTTTTTTCTATGGCAATCTCGGCGGTTTTCGTAGGATCATTCCTTGACATCAGGATGACGTGGGTGTTGCGTGCCGTCAGTCTCTTGTTTAAACTATTCATGAAAGGCTACAAGAAGCCGGAAATGTCTGAGAACATAGTATTGTTTACGAAGTTCAACGACACGCGTTCGACATCGGCGTCAATTTTATTTTCATCCTGACTTATCGGATGACGTATTTTAGCAGCAAACAATAGCCGGATAAGGAAGTGCTCGACTTTGTATGGTGTATTGTGATGTGGAAAAACTAAAAACAGGAATGGGATACACCGGATGATAAATAAATAGACCTATGACAATGGAGTTTTTTATTTGATGGGCCATCCTGCTAGTGGTATCAGTTGCCAGTGCGATTAGGGTTGCCAGACACTCGGGACAGAAAAGGATGTTCAGTCTGGAAGAGGATATTTCATTACAGGCTATTCACGGCAAAGTGAGCCCTTTTGAAAGCCCTCTCATTTGGAATAATAGTCAATAAATATACTTTATTTTAGCCTTAGACGTTGACTTCCGAATGCGGTGGAATATAAACACCATGGCAATACTTCCTTATAAATGTGGTTAAAGTATAAAAAGCAGCTAAAAGTAACTAGGGCCTCAAAAGGGCTCACTTTACCTTAAACAGCTTACAAAAAGGACATTGCAATTTTATTAGCGCCGAAAATTATTTATACTAGAAAACCATAACATTTAGGCCTCTGTCTACCAAGCGTTTTTTTTAATGTTAATTTTAATGTAAAATTTTATAAAAAATATGAAACACAAAAATTGGAAAGATTTCTTAACGTGCCAGTGTTCCCTAAGTAATGTCACTCATTCCCTTTAAAACTCTGGCTGCAAGCTTGGTAGGCAGAGCGCTTAAATTTTTTTAGCATATAGTTTAATTTTAATACTGATGAAAAAATGGTCATTATTAATATATTAAGGAAACAGTTTTCAAAAGTGTGAATAATTACATAAAATTTTGTTCTTATCATGGTTTGGCATAACATATGAATGCTAAGTACTATGTAGACAATTCTGGTACACGAATATCATTGTAATACACACAGTGCAGTATGAAAAATAAGTCTAATTGAGAAATACAAATAAAATCGTAGGCATAATTGACATGGTTTATCAAAGAACATAAGTTTGTACATGATTAACCAAGTGAATGTTAACACCACCTCTATAACAAATTTTGTTGCAAAACTTATATCAAAATAACTACAATAATTTTATCTTTTACCCGGTGACTCTTAGTGCGAGGCCACGCGTGGCTTTTAACTTTAGTTCTAAAGTCTTGTCACGGTCCTGGTAGCGGCTTAGTACCCATTTAGCCCCCCCCCCTGTACCTGCGATGGTTCAATACTTTCATGCACCTTGCTATAGTGGTGTCCAATTTCACATAAGAGCAACTGCTTTCCCTTTCCCGTACTAATGTCATGATGCTATCGTTGCCAAGGACCTTGGAACAGAATGTTCAATGTTGATAGACAGCGCTTACCTCTCGGATAACTGACACGTCGTCGTCCAAGAACTGCTGCGGTGAGAGGTGCTTTCCGACTGCTGTAAGGTCGATTTTTGGTTGCCTTAGTTTGCCCTCGTGGACGACTCAGTTTGACAGATGTGCAAGTCCTCGGGTCAAGAGGTGATTCTGTGCAACGTCACTCCACCCTATGTCGTCCGAACTTCTGATGGTGTCGCTGCTTGTCTATTTGTCGGATCAGAAATGTGGTCATTTCGCCATTGACCCCGTGCGACCATCCTATTCTCCAGATTCCTTGCAGCGACAGTCTGCATAGCTTCTCAGTGTGTGTAACTCTGCAGTAAAGAGTACAAGGCGCGCTCTGTTGCCAGATGGCTGTAGTCTATTCGCGGTTTCTTCACACTTTTTGATTCCAACCTTTGAAAAATCACCCCATGTTTGACGTGTTTGGTTGTTCCCTAATTGTCATGTATCACAATCATTTTACACTCCTGTTAATGTAACAGAACCTTATTTTTGGTTCAATTGAAATTTTACTTATATTTTATTTCTAAATTATAATATTTTATTTATAATTAAAATGAATAACAACTGTGAGAAAATAGGTGTTGGTAATGGCTGGCGAGGAATAGTTCTCATACAAAATATTGTTACACTGAGTGCGCACGAACGCGGTGCGTTTCCCCTTTGGTGTAATTTTCTAGACTCCGTTAAGCTATTTTGCATGAGGCGGAGGAATGTCCTGGAAGCAGAGCTTCAGAAAAGTGTGAAGTAACCGTGAATGGACTATACTTAAGTTACGCTCTGTTGAAAGAGTAAGTCCATACTAACAAAAATCTTACCAAATTGTCATAGTAGTGTATAAACACTAACTTGCTTGATTAGCTCCCAGCTAGTGTGGGAGTGACGCGTTGCGCGAGGCAGGACGTGTTGCTGACGCGTCGCGGCTTCTGGGCGTCGATAACTAGGTCCTGCACTCTGACTCTCGGCAGGGCCAACGAACTGGCGTCCGGGACAGTCGGCGTAGAGCTTGTTACACCTAGCAATCCGTGTAGGTGTATCCAGTTGGAAATCAGTTACGTGCTGACACTGTGTGGGGTTAATCCATTGTTAGCACCCCCCNCTTGTATATTTTCTTCCACCGTACTAGAAGCATACATTCCACGGCTTCAGATACAGACGTGCAGTGAGTCACCAATAATATTGTAGCTCGTATGATTATTAAATGTAGCTAAGTGGTACGACATAGCTGAGCAGTGATTCACCATAAATATTTCATTGTTGCTCGTAGTGATTATTAAACTTAGAGTAGAAATTACAAGTGAGCCAAGGGCCAAAAGGAAAAATACTGTTATGGAGTTCTGTGCATTTTTTCCTATAGTGCGTAGAACTAACATTGTAAACATACGACATTTATGTATGCACTAGGCATGCTAAAAAGATTGTGGCTGTGTTTAGCGTTCGTCCACGTAATGTACCCCTTTAACACAGCAGGGATACCTGATTTCTCAGAAAGATTTCCGCCTAACGTAGGTTCCAGTATTCCGCGTGTAGATGCGCAGTGTTCATTTGGGGATTGGCCGCATGTCTGTTTAGACATTTTGTTACTTGACTGGGCCAATCAGAATTATCTTATTCCGATGATGAACAACGATTTTCAAGACATGTCAGTAGATCCATGCCAGTATTTTTAGATATAACTGTCCATGAAATCTTTTTCTAACAATCAGGTGTCCTTTACTAGTTGAATAAAATCTTGCGGGGTTGCTGTAGTTCTGTAAAATTTAAAAAATCTGGTAAATTGTGGGAATTCGAAAATGGTCAGGGAAAAAGCTGGAAAAGGCAGGGAAACTGGTGTCTGATTCTGGAAATTTAAATCTTCAATTTGCTGTAAGGTAATTGAACATATTTTCTGCACATCCAAAACATTGTCATTAGTGGCTCAATAAATTCGATAATAATTATTGCCTTTAAAAAAATATTGTGCTCTGGGAGAAATCACATTACCAGTAAAGAATTGTGCTCCTCGTGTTGTAAACTATTTTAAGGAACATAAAGTTTTGCATGCTTTATTTTAATCATTGTGTATACAACAGTGCTCTGTTAGGATTTCATAAAAAAACAAAACAAATGAATGCTAAGATTGGAAATTTACTTATTTTTGTTTGGAAAACCTGTAAAGGTCAGGGGAATGAAATGTTGATATTGTGTAGCAGTCCTCTCTTAGTTGGCATTATTAGTATTGAAATTACTGGGAATAAATTCTGGTGGCTGCTGGTGGGTGGGCAGGGCTAGTTCGAAATGCAGGACCCCGCTTTGAATTACATGTCTGAGCACCGAGTATAAGTTGGCCAGATTCTGACAGTTCGACGAAAGTAGCGCCAATGTTTACTTTTCGTTTATGTATCCTTTCGCCATCAGTTGGTGCGTCAAGTGGAGGCTGTATTTTTTACCAACACGTCAACTATTCCACTAGCCATTGTACTGCAATGCTAAACAAATTTAAGATAGTATTTGAGACTGAAATGTCTAAAAAAAACTAGTAGTTTATAAAAGTAAAAATAGAAAACCTAGCAAAAAGTTAAATATTTGCTAACTATTTTTTAATTTGTCCGAGACAGTGAATTTGAGTTAACATTTGCGAGATGGTAGTTGTAGCTATTATCACACGTTTGACGTTATAGCTAATATATTCGAGTTGGAAATATGTGACTTGGAATAACGTTAGAATTGCTTAAATGCTATTCATGCGTGTCCCACTTTCTTCGGAAACAAGGAAATGGGTTTTCGTAGAACAATATGGCGTATAATTTACGTAGACGAACGATTACCTGACGAATAGAAATTACTAGTACTCAAAATCGCTGTACACGAAATATGTTCCTTTAAAAATTATGCAGAACTCGCGAAAAATAAAACTATTGGTATCTGTTCGGATATTTATTACATATTGCACGCGAACGCTAATATTTTCTGGCTGGTAATGCTACAGAAAATATCCGATAGATGGCATGCACGTGTCAAAGATATTTATTACATATTGCACGCGAACGCTAATATTTTCTGGCTGGTAATGCTACAGAAAATATCCGATAGATGGCATGCACGTGTCAAAGCTAGGCCTGAGCTGCTTGCTTTGTTCAATAGATCGCGTCTTTGTAAAGTTGACTGTTATTCTATTACTGGCTCGGAACGCCACGAATTTTAAATATATTTCGTCAAATTATTAGAAAAATTTATTAAACAATATTATGCAATATTTATGTATGCTTTTGAAATTGATATAAAGCGAGTAAGGAAAGCGGGCTTGCAGAGGGGTGATGAGAGGTGAAAAAAAGTTTTGAAATTGCGTTCATTTGGATACGGATCGTTTTAATGTGTCTTTAATTTTGAACACCTATACACTTCTACTTAAGCACGAAGTTCAGTTTCTAACACAAAAAACCGCTGTTTTATGACCACGTAAAATAAGATGTATTAATTAATCTAGGAACTCTTTTTTATTAATGTGCGCCGGCAGTGCACTCAGAATAGCCAACATAATATTAGCTTTTGTTCGTTCGTGTATCAGCTGAGACAGGATTTTGTAAATGGCACTTTGTTTGTGTCATATACGTTAAGTTGCCATTCACTGACTGTCAGAATCTGGCCAACTTATATGAGACAGAGAATACAAACGTTGCTACACATGTGCAGAGGATGCCGCACAGAGGAGGCGAACACTGTGGTGTTGGAATCTGGAGCTGGTTGCCTGCAAGGATGTAGCCCCCTTTCTCCTCTCTCGAGGGCGTGTCGCCATCTGGTCATAACGTGAGCCAGCCCACTCGCTGCCTTTCTGTGTGTATTGTAGTTGCAAGATTGGCGCTATCGAGCGAAAACCACTATTGTCCAGTGTTGCGATAGTACATTCAAACTAGCTACTGAAAAGTCTTAAACATACTATATACTATACAAAACTTTCTAATGTTTGTGCACAAGTAGAGTGGTACATTGTCTAATTTAAAAAAAAAATGCAGTGATAAATCATCAGAAATCACAGGTATGACACCCACAAAAACAAATACGATATTTACAATGAATATATTGAGTCAGGTACAGATTAATTCGAATGGATTCACTTTCTTACGTAGTGAAGTATCAGCGATATTTGAAACTATCGACTAGTTGGATAGTTGTTAGTGATTGTGCTCATCTCTAGCAGTGCCAAGCGTCCGGCCACACATATCCTCCTCCCGAATTGCTTTTGCTTCCAGCAGGATTTCTCGCAGCCACAAAAATTTCCATTATTTTTTCTGTAACGTAAGTAAAATAAGTTTTTTAATTTTTAAATTGCGTGTTGCATGCCTTTAAGAAAGAAAAATGCCGAAATGAAAGTTGGGCCACTGTCAATTTCAGACGTGTGGTTTCTTGGAAAAATTTTATTGAACACTGTCTCATTTTATTAAGTTTCTGTCGAAATGCATACAGGTGTTAACAAGACAAGTGCCTCTTAGTTATTCTCGTGGGAACGGAAAAAAATACAAAGAAGCACATGTAGAAGCTAGACAGACGTCACCCAAGCACCGATCGTTAGTCCATTGTTTATGGGTGATGGCTCCCATGGGCGTGTGATTGAGATACGCCCGCTCAACGATGTAATTTCAGGCTGACACCGGCATAGGTGTCGAAGAAAGTAAATGCAGTAGGATATTTTTCCAGTAGCTAGATAACAGGTTCGGTGCCACTTAAAATAGACTCCGCCCGGAATGGACTGCAAGGTATGGCGACCAAGTATGGGAGTTGATGCGCGGCATGACTACGCAAGTGCTTGGTGACGCAAGAATTTTTTTCTGCTGGCGATTTTTTCGGCGCGTGTTAGATTTAAGATGCTATCGTGTACACGGGCAATGGCGCCACACTTTCGGCTGCACCATGCATGCCGCCCACAGTTATGCGACTAAGTGACGTACGGTTCGGTATTCACGTGCGGTGAATAGTGGCATTCACTCTTGTGACTCTCTCACAAATGCAATGCCGTTCACCAAATGGTGAAATAATAAAGAAAATCATGCATCCAATAGAATATAATATATATTTTTTTATCTACTCGTGCTGAAACGGTGTCTAAAGAAATCGACATCTTAAATGGAAATGAAATACTAGTTGAGTTTGCCTAATTTCATTTTTGTCTAGTGTTGACAGTACTGTATTACTGTGTGTTGTGTGTCTGATGTCTGGCGTTTTATTTGTTGCAGTGTTGAAGAGGGATGAAGTCGCTCTGATCCGCTCCAAATTTCCCAACAAAGTTCCGGTGAGTTTCANGGGGGGGGGGGAGTGATTGTTAGCTGCATAATACACATTGATGCTAGTGTCACGAAGTTTTACGTACCTGTATTTTGATCTTCAAACTTTATTGCTTTTACTCGAGAATTTATACTGTTTGAAGACTCTTTGCTGATATGCCAATTTTTAATATTAGAATATTTATATATCACATTGCATTTTGACCTCTTTCATAGTTTTCGTAGACACTTAACTGAATAGAAGTGTTAGTCCAAAACAAATAGCGCTCTACGGGATGACCGGTTGACACACTTTTTCTGTATTGGCTGAATATTTAAGTGTAAAGCAATAATGATTGGCCATTAGGATGTTAGTTCTAACGGAAGCCCATACAGCTTTTACCAAGAAAGATGAAATTTTCGGGGTGGCTTCTCATTAGGATGTACGCAATTGCAGTATAGCTAATATTGCAATATCACTAATATTACTCACGCCAATATCGCGATATGAAATACTGCTCTACATTGTTGGACTAAGACTACAGCGATATTACAGAAATATTGTTGTGTGATCTGTATATCGCTGTATCGTACATCCCTAACTACCATACGCCCGACAGAAAATGGGCGTAAAAATGCAGAGAAAATTTGCAGTAGCTTCGCCCCTTGTGTATAGTCCATTCAAGGGTTTCTTCCAACTTTTCTGAGGCCCTGCTTAAGTTCTACTTTCAGGATATTCCTTCACCTTATGCAAACAAAGCTTAACAGTGTCTAAAAAATTACGCCAAAGGGACAACGCACCGCATTCGTGCACACTCGGTGTTACAACATTTTGCATAAGAACTGTTTCTTACTAGGCATTACCAACACACCTATTTTCTCCTTATATTTGTTCATATAAATTATGAAACACACATTATAATTTATAGATAAACTATAAGCAAACGTTTAGTTTTACCAAAAATGCGTTTTTATGTTAACACAAGTATAAAATGATTGTGATACATGGCGTATTTAGGAAACAGAACACGCCATGCATGGGGGTGATTTGTCGAACGTTTGATTAAAAAAGTGTAAAGATAGCGCGAGTAGACTATAGTAGTTGGATAGATGCACGTGGTGAGAGCACGGGACGCTGTACGTCGCGATGGCCGTGTTGAATGGATAACGGGGTCTGCGCGGCGGCGCTGTCGTGGACTGCGGACCGCCCGCCACCCGCGGCCTGGTGACTCACCGCGCTCTGCTGGGACTCGTAGCACGTGCTCGCTGTGGACTTTCCGTCCCTTCCCGGCCCAGTACAAATATTTGCTCTCTGCGCGTCGCGAGTTCCATGCAGCCAGATACGGCGTTCCTTTCTGACGACTCCACTGTTTGCTGCCGAAGTCGACGGGTCGGTACAACAGTCTGTCCTATTGAAAGCGGCCAGCACGAGCTGATACATTTGATCTGAGATACATTTCATTTATTGTCGTGACGTTGTATAGAAAATGCCCGCAAGACCGATGTTGCCTGAAATGGTATAAGAATTGAGTCGGCCATATATATCTGGCGTACAATATAATTGCTATTCTAGTGATTCATATCAGTTTGGTGCTAGCGATTATTTTTTAAGTTTGAGTAAAATGGCATTACATTTAATAAAGGCTTTTCTGAACAACTGAAAGTAACGCACAAACAACTTATAATTATGTACCTTGCCGAAAAGACTTAAACTTCATACTGCTATTGATTTTATTTCTTGCGGCCGGCATGTGTCCAAATGTACCTTTACGACGGAAAATAACCGTTGTTCTTATCCAATTAAATTACTGTTTACACAGTGTTCTACTACATACTCGAAAAAAAGACGGTAAACATTGGCCCTAACTCAAAATTCGGACACGTGTACATATTGTTATCAAATCCGACGATTCTCAACTCTCGATACACTAACTTCGGCTCACTTCTCGGTCAAATTTAAAGAGACCCACAAACGGCCGCACCGCGGTCTGCATTCCCAAATATCTACAGACATATTAACGGTAAAGTGAATTTTTTTTTGGTTGCTGGCATTTACCTCAATACCAAGTGCTCCCTGCTGTTTACAGTTAAGGACCAACTCTACATTTATGTCTAATTACAGGCACAGATACGTGACATTTCTACTACGTTTGCACTGTACACCTGATGGCTTACACCACACAATTAAATTAATGATTAGAATAAGCAACCTTACATTAACTACATATATTATACACGATGAGTTAGAACAACAGCGACAAACTCATAGTCTATTCGCGGTTTCTTCACACATTTGAATTAAACCTTTGAAAAATCACCCCATGTATGACGTGTTTAGTTATTTCCTAGATATGCCATGTGTCACAAGCGTTTTATACCTTTGTTAACATGAAAGTATCTTATTTTTGTTAAATTAAAATTTTTCCTGTATTTTATTTATAAATTCTAATATTTAATTTATAATAAATATGAATAAAACAGTGAGAACGTGTTTACGGTTAAAAACATAGAACGTTTATCTGGTACTACTTCACGCAAAGTCTCACTGCTATGTCCACCAATAACAATTGCAGTGTGGGTTTTCCCAGGACAAATTTTCATCCAATCACTCGGGTGGTACCCTGAGAAAACCGGCCAGGAATGACAGAGCGGGAGGGGAATCCAACACGGCCGATGTTGACAAAGAATGACAGCAGGAGGTTGCCTCGTGACGTCATCCAAGATGACCGCTGTAGCTCCGCTGCTCCACTGCCCCTGGCGCAGAACCTACTATTTATAACTACTGACAGTATTTTGCGATTTGCGCGTCTACTTTTTGCTGGTGCGGGATTGTGTGCGTTCAGACGTGTAAAACGCCTCAAGGTCACGTTCGGCCGCAGGATAGCATTGCAACGACGATGGTAAATAGCGTAAACAAGCTTCGTGTGCGTTCCGTTTCCTCAGAACTTTAATCGGTGACTATTGGGATTTAAAATAGCAATATAGCAATCTGTTCAGAAAAAAATACAACGTTGTCGCGATAGATAAAAAAAAAAAATGTTTCACAGAAGACTAAATATCCCCTACCCCCTTATCAGTCAGCGTTTTTTTTTTTTTGACGGCTAACACTTTCCAACGACCATATATATATTTCAATAAATAAATTCATAAATTTGCAACAAAATATAAACTCATTTCTGTCCTGAGAAAATATTTACATTAAAATATGCCATAATTTTAAAAAAATTAGAATATACGCAACTTCTTACAATAAGACCCATATGACAACTATGGAGTTCCCCCCTCCCCATACACACGTTTTAAAGAAAGCATTTCGTGGAAAACTGTGTTGGTGCTTCTGATAAATGTGCGATCTGCATTATTTGACGTTAAATATAGTTATTTAATTAGTAGTAAATAGTTGTTTTAATCATCTTGTATTATATGAATGATATACTGTAGGGCACTATTTCTTAACGCACGCGGTCTGCCAGCAGTGTGTTCTACTTAGCAGTGAGTTGTTCTTTGTCCCCGAACAAAGCCACCTGTGACGCAGCGACTTGGATAAACGTATTGCTATGACACGTGCCATGGTGTCGCTCTGGCGCAAGGACAAGTGCGTAGCGGGATTACATTCCCCGGGGTGACGTCGAATGCCTGCTAGTGCCAAGATGCACCACACAGAGGATCCCGCGAGAACACACGTACATCCTAGGAAAAATAACATCTCACTTAGTAGTAACGCCTTTTGTGTGCTGCTGTTCTTGAATTATGTATCGGACACTTTAATCGTAAAGCGGTAAGTCGGTTGGTTGAGCACATGGATAAAGTAAGGTTCACAGTGGGTGATACTTTAGGTGCCCTGCCTTACCTATATATATCCTAATAATTTGTCATTGGTGTCGTTCTTCGCAAACTTTAACTAATAGCTGTTTTCAATTATTTTTTTTCGTAAATAACTACTTCAAAACATTTCGAATCTTTTTCATTGCTGATTTCAAAATTGTCACATGACATCTATTCTTAGGGAATGTCGTATTCGCAGCTTTTTCCCTTCTCTTGTGAAGAGTGATTGGGCGGCTCTTAACAGCGAGGTCTTGAGAGCGAATGCCCTTCTCTTCCCTTCTTAAAAACACGTGGGCGCAAGCGGTTACCCACGTGCCCACGACACAAACTCTCAGTATGCCACACGTGTTTAACTACTTTTGCAGTGTAACGTTTTTTGGTGCTTCATGTCTAAATACTGCCACATACCGCGAGGCTGCTTGTTGCGGTATGCCTTATAATCTCGCCAAAGCGATACCACTGGGGTAAAGTTAAGCGTAATTTGCGTAATTCTGAATTCAAGACGCGCGATGGTGTAGGTCGATGCGCATGCTTTGTCATGTCGTGCACAATGCGCATGGAGTTACGTCGAATGCTCAGAAAATGAATTCTGCAGCCACTGAACTAACACTTTTATAACACAATCGAGGAATTATCGCGTCCCATTATGCTTTCTACTGTCGGTGTGTAGTTTTTCTGCATGGGCTGTTTTATCGTTGGCCAAGTGTCCTAAGCTTGTCGAACAGGGCTGTAGCCTGGAGTTATCGCAGTGCATGTGTATACTACACCAGGAGCTAAAAGCAGTATTTTTGGCATTCACTGTAATTTACAGTGATTTTTGGATAACCACATGGCGGCAGAAACCAATGACTAGCGAGGGGAACTCCAGGGGATCGGCGTAAAAGGCAAGACTTAAGCCCACCTCAACGGTGGTAAATTGGCAATCCAACTGCTTCATTTTTGCGTGCATTTACAGGATCTTTGGTATTGGGCGATTTTCAGCATTCCAGGTATGTCCGTGTTTTCCACAGCAGCCAATCTTGGAACACGAGACGACTGATGTCTCTAGAATACTTGCGCGTGCAAGTTCCTCTAGTTTTGTGTATCTGCATGTATGTTAGAAATCTGCGTATTGGCAGTTCTTAGAACACAGCAAGATGATTAAAATATTTGACGAAGATGGGAGGGAGTCTATAAAATTTTAACATCGTATTTTTTTTTTATAATCACCCTTCGAGAGCAGTGTCTCACTCGTGGCCTCGCTTCAATATTGTGGAATGGTAATTCTTTGCCAAGTCTCTACATTTTTACAACTCCAAAGCACAAGTGAAAGAGCCCCCNCCCCCCCCCCGCTACTTGTTTTTATTTTACGGGTACAATAATAAACTGTTTTTATTTCCTGAGACAGGAGACCTTACCCTTGTAAAAAGCGTCCTTGATTCATTGAAACTGTTTTTTTGGTGCCGGCGTGTAATTATTCCAGTTCATGCTGGACGGGCAAGGCAGAAGGGAATCGTTAGTGCGAAACGATTGGTCATTGCATTATAAATCTGGGGACCTGCACTGTAAGTAACCAGGGTTAAACAGAGTTGCTGCAGTTTTTTCCTTAACGATTTTCTGTTCTAATCTTAATAAAATAAACACGCCTTTGTATAAAATAAACTTCGAAGGAATCACGTGTTATCATATTAAATCATATTAACATTTTATATAATAGTAACAACCACATTGTTAATAATAATAGAATAATTATAGTAATAATATAGTATAATAATAAACGTTAAACTAGTAGAAAACTAGTATAGTATATATATTTCACATTTCCTGTTAAATAACTTAATTAAAGAGTACCGATATAAACTAATTAATAATTATAACATATTGTTAAAGAGTTTAGACACAATTTTGAAAATGTAAGAAATAAGACAATAGTATTTATACAGAAATCAATTCAGCGGATAAAGAAATAACTGAAACCCAATTGAAAAAAAAGACTAATTCAAAGACTAAGGCAATAATACCTCCAAGCAGTAACCGGCGTGACTAATGAAGTTGGGACTTTCGTGTTCGCTTGTTCAGTGATTAGTTGCTGCCCGGATCGCTGGTGTTGTCTGGTTCGATCCCAGGAGACTGCTGTATTTGTGTCTGACTTGCACAATGCGTAGTGACGCGGCAGGTTGAGCGTATTGCGCGTAGAAGCGATGAGTGAGCCTTTATTCACCTTAGAGTTAACGTGTTTCGAGGCCTCGAACACACACAATATCTGCCGCCACGAAAAATAGCCTGCAGCCATCTCTACGCCATTCTTTGGAGTTACTCCGCGCTTTTCTTTATTAGAGGCAAAATTGATCACTTAGGAATAATGTAAAATATAATGGGGGTGGTCCTCTCGTTTAAGTAAATATTAAAATTGATGCCCTGACCAGTTGAGAAACCAGGGAATAACGGAAGATTAGCCACCAGGAAATAACTTGAAATGTACTACACTTCTGCTAAGAATTTTAAAATAAGTATGTAGATATGAAAATGTGCCGATATTTGTATATCAATAACTTCCTGGAAATCGCATGAAATGCGATGTATGAAAATGACATTAATTTCTATTAGACAGTGAGTGGACAGTTTCATCGCGCAATACTCTGAAAATGTCCCAGCAATCGCGCACGTTCAGTGGTTTTGCAGTCGTTCGTCGCTATCATGGCACTGGGTCGGCGAGTGTCCCGTAGAAAGAAGATAGGGTAGAGTGCTCAAGCGAGTTGCGCAGCAGCCACTCTATGTGTCTATGTCCCAACACTGGACTGCTTTTCTGTCAATAGCCCCCACCAACAACATTGATAATATTTTAGGTTAAAACATTGTTTATGCAATTGCTTCGAGATGTTTGTACTATTTTTAGCTCAGTTTCAATGTAGCTAGAATATTCTTTAAGTAATTCATTCATATACAAGAACAGGTGTGTTAAAAATTCAGTTGTAATGAGAACACGTTCATCAGTGTTGACCATGCGACTTCGACAGTTGCATTGGTGATGCGCAGAAAACGAAAATCTGTGTACAAAATATTCTTGGTTTCTTCCAACTTTTTGAATCAAACATTTGAAGAATCAACCTATGTATGACATGTTTTGGTTTTTTTCTGAAAATGCCACATATATTAAGCGTTTTAGAATTGTGTTAATATAAATGTAATTTACTTTCACTTATATTCTGTCTATAGCCTGGAAGTAGAAATTCAGCAGGGGTTGTGAAAAGTTGGAAGTAACCGAGAACAGTTAATATATAGTCCATTGTGTAGTCCATACTTCCAACATTTCTGAAGCTCTGCGAAATTTCTACTTTCTGACGATTCCTCCGCCTCATGCGAACAAAGCTTAACTAAGTCTAGAAATCTACACCAAAGGGACAACACACCGCATTCGTGCGCACTTAGTTTGATATTTTGCAAAACAACTATTTATTACTGGGTATTACCAACACACCTATTTTCGCTATAGTTGTATTTATACTGGTAATTATAATTCAAATATTATAAATTATACATGTAATATAAGCAAAAGTTTAATTTGATTTAACAAAAAATAAGATTTTTAATTTTAATTTTAGTACAAAACACTTGTGATACATGAGTTACTGTATTTAGAAAATATATTTTACGGCCTGCCTACCCTCCACCCTCCCGCACTGTAACTACTCGGATGAGTAAGACACTGCACGTCATTTTCTCCTCTTCTGTTCTTCGGGCCATTCCCTATTCTTAGTGCCGTACTCGGTATTCTACCGGTTTTCTCGGTAAAACCTGCCCTTGCCAATCAAGGATATTCCGACTTCTTACTTTGAAGCCTTTACTAGAATACCCCCTCATGGGTCCTCGGAAAGCTCTTCTCGCCACTTGTATTCTTCCAGCCTTTTTCCAATTTTGGTGATCTTGTGAAGAACCTTGATCTATTAGTATATTTGCCAAATCCAAGTGAATGCCCTTTCTTTCTGTGATCTCTTGCAGCCATGGCCTTACGTCTTCCGTTTTCAAGCACTCTGTGATGACGTGCTGCGTTGTGTCATCCAATCCACGCACATCGCACAGCTGTATGAAGTTTGACTTTGAAATTTCCTTGGCCAGTGTATATTTGTACACTATAATGGTTGAGAGTGATCCATTCAATTTCAAGTCTGTTTCCCACATTCGGTAACAGCTCGTATGTGACTCTCCCTTTCTCAGATATTTCCCATTCTTTTTGCCACTTCTGGAGAACTTCTTCCATTACCTCTTGGTTTTCTATCTTCGATAGCCTGCCAGTCTGTGATCTCTCCGCCACAATGCCCCTGTATCTAACCAGTTTGTCCACTGGCAACACTCCAGCCAAGACAGGAAGTGACTCATTGGACACTGTTCTTACGTGACTTAGTGAAGGTCAGTAGTGCTGCCCTTTGAGCACTAATGAGCTTCCTTTTGTGCCTCAAAAGCTCAACTCTATTATGCCATATAATGGCCCCATATGATATAATGGCCTCGAACACTGCATTATGTATAACTCCTAAGTGTTCTGAAATGTAGGCCCCAGTTTGTGTTACCAGTACTTCTTAATCTCTGAAAGACCACCATAGCCTTTCTGGGAACATACCCTGTGCTTCAGGAAGTTCATCTTTTCATCCATAATAACTCCCAGATATTTCATCTCATGCACTCTCTCCACCGAATCTTCACCAAAGCATACAGTTGCCGGCCTCTGCAGTTTCCCTTTGAGCAGCATGGTTTACGTCTTAGTAGTGGAGAATTCCAGCTTCACTTGTTTGGACCATGTCCTAATCTCCTCCATTATAACTTCTGTCTTATCTTCAAGCTGCCACCATGCATTTCCTGTTATGAGGATGAGGCCATCATATGCATAGCCAAAGGTCACACACCCCGGCGGAAGACCCAACTCCAAGAATCCGTCAAAGCGGACATTCCATAAGATCGGGCCAAGGACCGACCCCTGGGAACATTCCTTTGTGAGCCATTTCTTCGCTCTCACATTCTGGGAAGAGTATGTTCTCTCTGCGACGAAGTCCAAAATTATCCTGTAGATGTTCGCTGGCCATCGCTTCCTTTTCAGCTAGTGTATTACTTCCAGCCACCAGGCATTGTCAAAAGCTCCTGCTAATTCTAGGAACACCCCAAGTATATACTTTGCCTGACTGTTCTTCACATATTTCATTACATTGTGCAGAGCAAAGTCTGTACCTATTCCTTTGCGGAAACCATATTGTTTCTCGCTGAGGTTTCCTTCTGATTCCAAAGTCATTATGAGTCTCCTGTTTATTAGCTTCTCATAGACTTTGCCAAGCACTGGAAACAATGTTAGAGGTCGGTAGGATTTTGGATGTTCAGGTTCCTTCTTGCCTTCCTTTAGCAGGATCCTCATACTTATCGGAAACACACCAGAGCTAAGACAGTCATAATATATCTTCAGCAATTCCCGTTTTATTCTTGAAGTTTCTTTTTAATTATTTACTAGAGAACCGGCCCGGCTTCGCCTGGGTACATTTGAGTTTTACAGTAATACACTAATAAAAAAATAAAAAAAACCATTTATGTGAAAAAAAATTATAAAATTATAGTATGTTGGCCTAGGTTTTTAACTGATTACGGAAACCCAAAAGGAAGTAAATATTTTTTACCCGATAGCCAAGAAGTAGGGTATTGTTTTTGGAGTGTATCTGTGCAACTATTGTGTAGTTACCACATTTCTGCTTTCCAGCGTCTGTGTATGAAAATCAAAACGTGAGTTTCATCAAGTTGTAGCTTTAGAAATAAGTGTACCTAGGTACTACTTTTTGTGCTTGCCTGAGGGATCTTCATCTATCACGAAAGGTAAGCAACTTTCCCAGCGACAGACATTTGGATGGGTGACCATTTAGGGGCGTAACATCTAAGTGCTCCCGGGCTTCGGAGGGCACGTTAAATATTCGGTCCCGGTTGTTATCGATTGATAGCAGTCGTTAAGCCATTTAAGAGGTCCTTGGGCGGACTGATAAACTGACACCAGAGGAAAAAAATATTTCGGTCACGTTCCCAGCCATTACAGAATTACGTTTTGTTGTTATTCCACACGGACAGTACAGTTTTCCGGGATAAAAAGTATCCTATGTCATATTCCAGGATGTAAAGTACACATACCAAATTTCATCAAAATCCGTTCAGCCGTTATGGAGCTGAGTGGTAACAAACACACACACACTTTCGCATTTATAATAGTAAGATGCCCCCAAAACCATTATATCCTGGGGCTTTTCCATTCTTCAACTGGTACACCACTGATGTTAGCTCTTCCATATCAAAAACTAGCGCATCAGCTTCCTCAGGAATTTCACACATGTGTTGTCTCTTCCTGATGTGCTCCTCTCCGTAATTTTCCTGAGTGATTAGGCGAAGTACATGGAACAGAACTTCCATATACCTCTGGAGGTCAGTGCAAGCCTCGCCATTCACCAGTATGCTTGATGGAGGTATTGCCTTCTTCATTTTGCCAGCTGCAATCTTGTAGACTACACTGAAGGGAGCTTTGTTACCCACTTGTGTAACATAATCCATCCGTGACTCTACCTTTTTCGACTTAACCTTTTTTTAGTAAGCCTGCTTCTTTCGCTTATACTCTTGAGCAAATAGTTCTCTCTCTCTTCACCCTTAAGTCTGTGAAGTCGTCTCCTGTTTCTTCTCACTTTCTTCCTCTTGTTCTCAAATTCCATATCCGACCATGATCTGTTCGGAAGTTCTTGACTTGTTTTTCGGAGATTTTGCTATTATGGCCAATGTGCTGTTTGGTGTACATATCGTACCTCTCTTCCTATCTCTGGTACATAATCAACATTTCTTCCTCCATGCTCAATTTCATACACTATAAGTCTGTGATCACCTGCACTTTTCTCCAGTACTCCTTCCCATTTACCACAGTAATATCAATGTACGTTTCAGTACCATGTGCCTGCAAGACAAATGTTGGTAGTTCACCTTTCACATTTGCAATATCCAAATCATTTATTAAAATAAATTGGCTAATTTTCTCGCCTGATTCGTCTACGTTTGTCGAATGCCAGAGCTAGGGCTTCCATTAAAATCTGCACCAATTACCAAGGTATTTTCCCTTAACACATTGATCATCACCACATCCATGTTCTTGTTTGTCCTCGATATTCCAACCTGAAGTTTAACCCCTTTGGTGAACACTGTGCCATTAAGTCCTGTTACCGCGTCAAAAGGCACATATGGTTCCTGAAACAAGACCCTATCCAGCTTCTGCTCCACCACAATCCTGTTCAGCTCAGCAGCCACTGCCGCCGACCTTTGCATATTTAATTGTCCACATCTTATGATATTACAATCCATAATCGATCCTGGCGAGTTCCACCGACAGAGCCTTCTGATATGCCGGNCATATTTAATTGTCCACATCTTATGATATTACAATCCATAATCGATCCTGGCGAGTTCCACCGACAGAGCCTTCTGAGCCTCACTATCTGGAGTCCACCCTGTGCAATACCTTTCTTTAGACAGTTTGCACATGTCGCCTTAAAACTACTGTGACTTGTTCGCCAGTTTTCATACTCGTGACCCTTTTTAGCACACTTTGAGCATGTGGACTCTGTCTCTTTACATTTCTTTGCTGTCTGTCCCCATTGTTGTCACTTTAGCAATGGGACACAGATATATAGTCTCTGACCCGACAGCTTTCATAGCCGACATAAAGCCTCTCCTTTGCCATGATGGCATTCCTTGTTTCTGGGTCACATTCCAACAACATTGACTCTTTCAGTGTCCCTTCGACCAGTCTGATGACTTTACCACCACATTTCTCTTAAATTTTTCCACAACAACCCATCTCTGGACTGGAAATTCTGTCTGGGTTGTTTCCACCAGACTGGACGTTTCCTCTGACCGAGGCACACCGTACACCACTATCTTGGGGCCTCTTTTCCTTGGTGCTTCTATCTTGAGGTCCAGTTGTTTTATTACAGTGTGGTTTTTGAGTTTTTCTAGAGTTTCCTCATTGCCAGCCTTAATGAGCCCTCCACCATTTATGATGCCTAGTATGTTGCGGATTTGCAATTCTTCAGCCTTAGAATCGAGATTCTTTTTGAGCTTGTCCTTGGTTTCTATGCTGGTAGTCCCTTCTTTGTCTGGGTATATCAGCACCACTTTCCTAGAGGGCTGTAATTTTATTTCTTCACCATTTACAGCTTGGGCATAGTTCTTAATGCCTGATATTCCTCTTACCACAGTTTGTCCCTATTTCTATGGAGGTACACTCACCATAGGTCTCCATTTGTTGCATCTTGCCAATAAATTTGGCATTTTCAACCAGTACTTTGTCCAGCAGGCTTTGTAATTGGTTGACCTTTGGTACCCACCAATTTACCTGAGTACTGGTAATTTTAGAGTTTTTTGACACTTGTTTCAATATTCTGGACAAAGTTACCTGTGTCCAATAAGCCACTCCCACTCTCGTTTTCAGATTGAGTAAACTGCAGCCGCTTCCTTGACATAGGTGCTTCAGAACCTCTACTATTCTCAGGTCTTTCCTCAACATTTTCAGTAGGGTGTACACTACCAACTACTTGTATTTTTTCTATGGAAGGCCTTAAGGACATTTCTTGTTCTACTCTTACAAACTCTTTAACCTTCCTCTTTGCTATATGTAGGTCAACTTGCGACTACTTATTCGTCTGTACTTTCTGAGCCAGTCTTGTTACCTTGGGCGTACTACTGTCATATATTCATGGTCATCTTGCCTCCCTTCTGATCCCTGTTCGTCTTCCTCCTCCTCTGCCTCCTCCTCTTCTTCTTCATTATATATCTATGCCATCCAAGAGTTTACCACACTCCTTTCTATGTCACATGTTGCATACGACATTTGCTGGTGCCATTTGGACTCTTTAGGGGACATCTCAAATTGCTCCCACTCTTAATCTTGGTCCATCAGTCGATTCACCGCCCCCGTGGCCACTGACTTCGGAACATTTGGCCGAATAATCCCTTGAGTTTCCTTCGCCTTTTCTTCAAGGGTTTCGGTTTGACATTCAACAGCAAAGCGTCTTTCATGGACACTTAGCCCATTTAAACGGGCTTGTTTTAGATGCCTTTGTGCACTTACGTCATTATAAGTCCTGCACAAATTAGCACTACACAATACAAGGGTTCAACAGTTATAGTTCTAAACACTACAGTTCAAATAAAACATACAGTCCACCCTGTCCACACTATAAGTTCGAGGAGGACTCAACCTCCTAGGCCAAGGCCCAAGGCCAGCACTGTTCTTCTTTGCTCCCTCTTAGCCATCTGCGAGGAACCTCCAAAAGGATCATAGCCACACACAAACCTACTGGCACAGGTTCGGTCGACTAATGACCCCACAGTTCGTTTCTCCACCCGGCCACGCAGAGGCGGGGAGCACAGTGCCGATCTGCCCTCTTCAGGCTCTCTACCTGCAGTCCAGAGGCAGTGTTATTACCTGCAATCCAGAGGCAGTGCTATTTTCATCAATGAATCAACCCTCACCTCAGTCACCATGCACTGGGTTGATTCCCTTAAGGCATCACTTCTTAAGCTGTTTTATCTCGGGGTGGCACTGTACTAGGCAGCACCCCGAGAATACATTGTATCTTGGAAACAATCAAACATGTAATGCATGGGGTGGTTCTTCAAAGTTTCGATTCAAAAAAGTGTGAAGAAACTACGAATGAGTGGGCCAGGGAAGAGTCTCCCCCGCCGAGATGTGCGGTGACCTCGGTAGGTGGATACCAGAGTGTGCGGTGTGTTGGCGAGGAGCCGTCGTCGGCAGGTCGTTCACTTTGCGAGTCGACCACCGTCCTGCCTGACCCCCGCCACACTATTAGCTCCTTATCTGTCCACAAGGTCGTCCTCCGCTGCCCGCGACTCTACCGCGGTGACGCAGCTTGGAGTGTTGCCAGCTGTGTGGTGCTGCGGTTTCACCTGCGCCTTGTAATTACTGTACCAGTAAGTGACTGCCATAACCAACCTCAAACAAATTACCATGCTGTATTGTTAAGGAAATGCATCCGTGGTAATAGTGCCGTACCAGCTAGGTGGTTAATGGTGACTTGCAACATTTTTTGGAGAAGTCAGGGATACGCTGTAACCTGAAAGAGCAGGAAAAGCTGCTGGCTAAGTCGTGGACAATGTACAAGAATTTAGACGTAGTGGAAAACTTTAATCTTGACGGTCTTCCGCTATGCTTACATCCCGAGCATTGTACGCCAGGCAAACAAGGTGCCGCTCATTGAAAATTCCTTGACATTTAAGAGATTTTCAAGATTTTATTGACAATACTAATTTTTTTTTTTTTTGTAAAATAAAACTTCCTAAAATTTTATAATTGAATGTTATATATTTGTTAATTGATGCTGTAGATTGACTTGATACTTTACATAATATTAACTCCCAACACCATTTTAATTTTTACCTTAAACCATTCTTCTCTAAATTGGTGTCTGTATGCAACAAGATTAGCCCCCCTTCGAACCCCGCCGGACCAGAGTAAAGCATTTTGGAAACTGCCCTGTATTAGTTGAACATACAGGATGATTCACAAGGAGTTACCGCCACTCACAGGGCTTATTTATTCCTTCCATAATTTGGAGCAAAATATGTCGTGCATGTGGGTCCTATTCCCAATATTCACAGAGTAATTCGAAACATTTGAAAAATGACTAATAAAATAATAACCCTTTCAGAAGTAAATACGGTGATGTATTATCAAACCATTTTGTTTACAGTTGAGCATCACAATAGCAGCTAACAAGCCTACGAAAGATGTTCAAAAATGTTTCCGTCTATTTCCATACACTTGGCCGCACGCTTATGAACCGCACGTGTCACACACACTATGTAGCTGCATACGGCTGTCTTTGATTTCTGTAGCGGCATGCATGTTACGCGCAGGTAGTTCCCCACGTGTTTATGCAGTTCTTTGGTTAACACTATCCTTCATCCATCACCATACGCAATAATCTAGGCATTTCCAATTCGTCGAAATACTCTGTAGACATTGGGAATAGTACCCACATTTGACATTTTGCTCCAAATGATGTAAGGAATAAGCCCTGTGAGTGGCGGTAACTCCTCGTGAATCATCCGGCATATACACGACTTTGCAGTACAGACAAGCTGTTGACGCGCATTTGTCACACTTCAACTCGTCAGTCCTAACAAGCTAATTACACTTGATGAATGGGGAAATAATTACTTCAAACTATTTCCCAACAAAAAAATTGAAGTGTTTATGACGTATGTGACGCGGCCTTTTCGGAGAGAGTTCTCTTGGCACTTGGTCATCGCGGGGTTAATCTGCATGTCAGGTCGGTGTCCGCTGATCCCTCGCCGTAATCCGCCAGTATTACAGCTGTCGGGCAGATCATGTCTTAACGCCGGCCCCCTTGTCATCAGGATCATGCGAAATATTGTATACTGTAAGCGCCATACGTGCCGGCAGCAGCTAACGTTAGTGACGGCCCGGGTGTGTACACACTGTTAACGAAAATACTCTGCGAGTATTGGCAACCGCGCAACTTATAATACGGAGAATAATGTTTTTAGCGCGGCATCAAACAGCGGCAGGCTGCGCGCGCAGGTGCCTCTTCCTTCCCCTCGAAGTTCGCAGCATTCTCCCCGTAAGCTCACCTGCCAGCAGTTATAGCGCTATAGTTCATTTCATATAAGAAGGCCACATTCTGACAGTCAGTGAGTGGAAACTTAAGATATTCATAACAAACAACGTGCCATTTACAAAATCCTGTATCAGCTGATGCACGAATGAACAAAAGTTAATGTTACGTTGGCTATTCTGAGTGCATTGCCGATGCACAATATACAAGCTGAAAATACGCGATAACAAAGAGTTCCTAGATTAATTAATACATTTTATTTTACGTGGTCATAAAACAGCAGTTTTTAGTTTTAGAAACTAAAATTCGTGATAAAATAGTAATGTATAGGTGTTCAGAATGAAATGCATAATAATACAACCAGTATAGAAATGAAAAGCAATCTCGAAACCTTTTTCACGTCGTATACCGCCCTCTCCAACCCCGCTTTTCTTACGTGCTTGATATTAATTCCAAAAGCATACCGAAATATTGCATAATATTGTTAAATTATTTTCTCTAATAATTTTACGAAATATATTTGAAATACGTTTCGTACCCAGCCAGTAACAACAGTCTACTTTACAAAGACGCTATCGTCGAAAAATCTGTTGTGCGCGCTACCTATTGGCTCATTTGCGAAGCATACGCCATATTGTTCTCCGAAAACCCGCACCTTGTTTCCGGTGAAGTGGGACACCGCACACTCGCCGCACTAGCACGCCATACTTGTAATGTGTGTTAAACTCACGTCTTCCAGCTGCTCCCCTCTACATGTTCCTGCCCTTCCAGTTACATTACGTTTATGAACGACCGTACAAACGCACACCAAATTTCGTTTCGAGAACTCTTTCGCCGCCTGCCGCGCACCCTAGCAGATCATCAGTTGCCGCACGAGGCAGCACCTCCTAGACGCGCTTACTCGCCGGACCAGCTATGTGGCCAATCAGCTGATGGCGGAAGGATACGCAGTCAGATGTAGTCAGATGTAAACAGTGGCGCTACTTTCACCGAGCTGTCAAAAAGTGGCCTTCTTATGTGGTACGGACCATAACAGCGCGCGCACGCACGCTCACACACACACACACACACACACACACATACATACATACACACACACACACACATACATACACACACACACTTTTTGTTTCTATTCTATTTTTTCTCCTATTTCTCTCCCCTCACGGAATGCATCTGCGCGTTAAAATTGGAAAAACGTAACAAAACTACTAGTAGGTTGAAAATAATTAACATTTATGAGTGAGGCTTTCTCAGCCTCATAATTTATACCAGTTTTTTTTATGGATTGTCGGTAATAGTATAACTTCGTAANGCGGAAGGATACGCAGTCAGATGTAGTCAGATGTAAACAGTGGCGCTACTTTCACCGAGCTGTCAAAAAGTGGCCTCCTTATGTGGTACGGACCATAACAGCGCGCGCACGCACGCTCACACACACACACACACACACATACACACACACACACACACACATACATACACACACACACTTTTTGTTTCTATTCTATTTTTTCTCCTATTTCTCTCCCCTCACGGAATGCATCTGCGCGTTAAAATTGGAAAGACGTAACAAAACTACTAGTAGGTTGAAAATAATTAACATTTTTGAGTGAGGCTTTCTCAGCCTCATAATTTATACCAGTTTTTTTTATGGATTGTCGGTAATAGTATAACTTCGTAAACAAAAATAATTGTAAGCTAGGAAATTTTAGTAGGATTGCAGGACATAAGTTGGCTATAAAAAGTCAGATACCGCAGTTTTGTTGGTAACCGAGATGTTGAATTTGAACAGCGCAAGTGATTCAGACCGCTACATTGAAAGTAGCTGGTTATGGACCATGAAATGCGCGAACGCATTGACCTGTACTTTCGCTGTGTGCGACCCAAAGCCTGGTTTAATCTCTAATTAACAATTATTTTGTCTAAATTTATAAAAATTCAAAGAACGTATGAAAATAAGCCCGTGCCGTTTATTGCATAAAAATCTGCTCTTTAAACCCGTATTTTTACGCCGCTTTTACCACGCGAGTTCAAAACTTTCTCATTGCTGTGGCGTCATGACTGATAACGGGCAAAAAGTATCCGTAGTGTCGATTCCTTATCATTTTCAAGAAGAGTGACAAACCATTACGTGAAATCACAATACGATTATCTACCAGGGATTGGTACAGTCATCTTATTTTAATTCCAATAATTTTGTCGGGGCACAAATTAAAATGCTATTAAACTCCAAAAGAGCGCTTGCGCTCCACCGCGGTGTTTGAAGTGAAGCTCAATACGCAACGTCAGTAGTTATTAGCGGAATCTTGCAGTACTGTGTGTGTTTACACGTCTCGTGAGAGTAAATCGCAAAGTATAAACGAAGGAAAATGCATACGTCTTTACAATTGAGTTAGAACAGGAGTGACGAAGAACAGGAGTGACGAACGTGGATATCGGTCCCTGCGTTATGTTCAAACGAAGTAACGAATCGTTTTAACATTGGAATGAGGTATTTCTGTTTTGGCAGCGTTGTCACGCGTCAGCGAAGCAGTAGTATCTTGGTAGGACAACGGCGCGTACAACTTTCTCTGATTACACGCTTTGTTTGACTGAAGTGACTATTTCCTGCCTTCC
This sequence comes from Clitarchus hookeri, assembly GCA_002778355.1. Taxonomy (NCBI): domain Eukaryota; kingdom Metazoa; phylum Arthropoda; class Insecta; order Phasmatodea; family Phasmatidae; genus Clitarchus; species Clitarchus hookeri. Next base: position 55,370 of record NQII01006970.1, on the reverse strand, counting down.
TCCCAGGCGCAGTGTACACCAGAATGGGGCTACTGCGTTGGCCAATTACTCTTCTTTAGGTGGATGGAGCCAAACCAACAGTTACTTCTGGCCGTTTACTGTAAAAACCCCGCGAACAACACAAATATGGTTAATATTGACGAACTGACACTTCAGTGTTGTAGAACACGTTGGGTTTGGTTAGATGGCAGTTTACAGCAGCGTTAGTCACAAGTACACTTACATATGGAAATCACGTCCCTCCCTAATTGAAGTCTAAAAGTTTTAAAGTCGGTATAGAAAAACTAAATTGACAGTGCTAGACATGGATTTTTATTATGTTCGTCAAATTTGCAAGGAAATATTTTGTCAGTGATCAGTTTGCATCTCTTTGTTCGTGGATTGTGTACATTTCTGTTGCGGCATATGCAGTGACTCACATTAATATTTGACCACCTATGATTATCGCAGTTTCACGGCCATATGTTGCATTAGAAATGATGATAAACATAAAAAATATTGCACAATCATTCTCGTGTGCTTTAAATGAAATTCAACAGTAGCCAATAACTGAAATGAACAGTGAAAATTAATGAAACATAATATTTTGTCCTCGCGTGCTGCAGAAGTACGCCACTTAAATATTCGGCCAGTGGTGGTGGACGCGTAGCGCAGGCACGATGCACATTGTGTTCGTATCTCTTGTCATTCCATGCACGCTCTCTGCGCTAGCGGGTTGTATTGGGTAGCTCTTTTGACTGCGTCAGTCAGGCAAATGGGACGTAGGGGCAAGAATACAACGTTTGAACAGCGGCAGCTGGTAATTTTTCATCATGCAAATAAGAAATCTCAACGAGAAATTGCTGAGCACTTGAACCTGCCGAGGTCCACTGTCGCATACATAACAAGGTTTGAGAAGGAAGACAGAAAAAGAATGTACATCCAGAAACCACACGACGAGTAGAAGAGCAGGATATAATGGCAGGGTACCTAGAAAGAAGCAGTTTATTAATGAGGTGAATAGAAGAAAACTACTTAAGTTTGCAAAATACCACGCTGACAAAGATGAAAGCTAGTGGAATGATGTGATTTTTGCTGATGATACGAAAATGAATGTTTTTGGTTCTGATGACAGGGTGACAGTATGGCGCAAGCCAAATGAGGAGCTAAAACCTGGGAACGTACTACCTACTGCGAAACACGGTGGAGGTAATATTATGATCTGGGGCTGTATATCTTCAGCAGGTGTGGGAGAGACTGTACGTGTCGATGGTACAATGAAAAAGGAAAACTATCTCAACATCCTGAAAGCAAACCTACACAACAGTGCTGATAATCTGGGCATTGGGAACACGTTTAAGTTCTACAATGATAATTACCCAAAACACATGTCGTAGAGCTGGCTTTTGTATCTCTCCCAAAGGTATTAACACACCTCAATAACTCGACTTGATTCCCATAGAAAATCTGTGAGATGAACTCAAAAGAAGACGGAGTACTACAACAATTTGATCCTCAAAAGAATAAGAGAAAAGGTTCAAAGAAGAATGGAGTAAACTTGGCTCTCAATGTACCAGGAAAATAATTGCTAATATGCCACAACGCCTGCGAGAAGTAACTAAACAGAATGGCCATGATACCAGGTACTACTAAAAGAGTGTTTGTTTAGTTTGCAAAGAGGATTATGTTTTTGTTTGAATTATGATGGCCGAATATTAAAGTGGCGTACTTATGCAGCATGGGATGACAAAATCATATTGTTTAAGTGGCATTGCTCATTTCCGTTATTGGTTAATGATATATTTCGTTTAAAGCACACAAGAATGATTGTGCAATATGTTTTATGTTTATCTTAATTTCTAATGTAACATAAGGCCATGAAACTGCGATAATCATAGGTGGTCGAATATTAATGCGAGTCATTGTATACTGTGTAAGAGCAAATAACTATACCGACGAAAGTCTGTGTATAAGAGGAGGGCTCTTCAGCATTGTTTGTTGCTAAAAGCGCGACAGTTGACAAGAATATGCTAGCTGCGATAATACGTACACAATCTATCACACCACTTTACATTAACACACGCATTTCACCTGTCTGTCTCTTACACCAGCCGGGCAGCGACCTTTCTCTTTGTTCGTATAAGGCCGATCCCTAGTCCATGTTTTGAGGTTAGACCAGCGCGCAGGCGCTATTGACCAAACCTCACTCGTTAGGGGAAAATCGGCGTTATAAACGCCTGCGAGATTTGTATTTCCATTTGGGTTTGTGCCGAGGTGTGGCCGGCCGGCAATATACCACTCGAAATTAAAATGTTTCTTTTTATCCCGTCCTCTCTTCCTGGGTGTTAAAGCTGTACAAGTTTCGTGTATGACATCAGCGAATTTTGTGCACGATAACCCGAGATCGTTAGTGAAGTTAGGCCCGATTTAAATATTGTTTGTAAAAGCAGTGCTTACGCGTATCTCAGTAAATACATGTTCTGGGGATACTTTTTTTTCTTCCAGGGAAGGTAAAGAACTATTATATACAGCAGCCACGTTTTTACTGTTATCTTAGTAAACAAATTTAAAAAAATAAGAGTGAAAAAGGTTAAAAAAATAGCGTTTTGATGGTTTCTTGCGTAGTTTCCTTGTGTGTAAAGGGAAGAGTGCAAAGTAGCATCTGTAGTTTAATACTTAGGCTTTTACCGCATGCAATATCCCATTGTTGCATTTATAATGTACGTAAATGTAGCTAGGCGCGAATTTATGTCCAGTCTTGGGAGGGCCCGCCACATGGTTGCTACGTAAAGCCGATATTACAAGATACCTGCTGCCGTACTAGGGCCAGTCAAATCGTGATTTTTGAAGGAAATAATTCCAACAGTTTTGATGTGTGGGGGAGGGGGGGCTAATACGTATGTATAGCCTCTATTATACACTAGTTTTACCTCGTACGAGGTGAGCTCGCGCCGCCATGTTGGAAAAAATGGCTCCGAAAAGCATTTCTTTTGTGAAAATCTCGGTAACGGTAGGTTCTAGATAAACTCTTCTTGCAAAAATTGAGGAAAGTTTTATTTACCACAGAAAAGGTCATATTCAATTTTTTTTTNTTCTAGATAAACTCTTCTTGCAAAAATTGAGGAAAGTTTTATTTACCACAGAAAAGGTCATATTCAATTTTTTTTTTAAATCCTTTAGGTTTTGAATAATCAGTCCATCTTTCCGCCAAATTATTAGCAAAGTTGACAAAATANTTTTTTTTTTAAATCCTTTAGGTTTTGAATAATCAGTCCATCTTTCCGCCAAATTATTAGCAAAGTTGACAAAATAGTGTTACATTGTTACTGTTTTTAAAATTATTTGTGTTGTATGTTGTCAAAATAATTATTGGACTACCACATATTTTTTTTCATATATTGAATTGTGTGTCTTATTATTTAACAGCTATTTATGAAGTTGTTCTAGTTCTAGCCCATAACATGCGAAGGAACACGGTGTTGGTTAAACAGCGAACAAGAAGTATGATAAATCACGTATCGTTTATCTCCCATTTACTAACAGTCGACCTAGTAAATAAGATACCATATACACTGTTCTTCTATCTGCAATGGAGAAGTGNATCTCCCATTTACTAACAGTCGACCTAGTAAATAAGATACCATATACACTGTTCTTCTATCTGCAATGGAGAAGTGCAAGTCACTGAGCGAACATACTTGTTTTTTCACCTTTGACCAGCCGTTGTATATCAAAGCACGTGAACATAGTTTCATCCTTGCGTGGGGCGGGGTAGGGGGAGGTTTGGGCGGCTCATAAGAAATTATTAGAAAAGTAAACATTCTCGAAATTACTAATTCTTACACTTAAATGCAGCATTAAAAAAAAAAACAAAGTAAAATAATTTTACTACACGCAAATGTTTACCCAACACCATTGATTCAATTTTATTTTACTGGACGCGTGCTAATCATAGTGCCCGTTAAAATAACTGTGGGTGGGGTAGTGACATTTTGAAAAGTGGATTTCAAAAGTGCTTAATTAACAGTTTTTTACCGGGATATACCTGCCTGCCTCTGGGATCGAACCAGAGGTTTCCACGGAGGGGATCTTGCGACTAATTGTATGCCAACTGCGGAACAACAAGCAGTAATGAATGTAAAGAGCGCCGTTCGACAGAACAGCTCATACGACAGGTGCTAAAACGTCGACCATTTTGCTAAATTGAGAAACCTGTGCACTGCTGGTTGTGTTCCTCATATTGTTGACGCGCTCGCTTCCTTTGACCTCTCTCTCGCGCGAGCGAGTGGAAGAGGACAGAGTAGTTATGATAGCGGGCGGCGAAAAGAGAGGAATGTTGGAAGGTCAGGCGAGCGATAATCAAAGACGTGAGCATCGAGTTACGAAAACCGTGCCGCCGGGATAAATCTTTTGCGGCTCGCGCGTTTCTGACATTCAACCGATTGAATTTCTGTGTTTTTTTCTGAAGAGTGTTCTGGTTGTGATCGTCCTTGCCTCTCTGTGTGGCTCGGGTGCGGGGAATATTCCAGATCTTGGCCGCTGATACTATAAAAGCGTGTCGGGCCTCCGAGCCGCGAGTTGACGAGTGTCTGGAGTTTGGGTGATTGCGCAACCTTGAGCGATAGACGACGAGCGAGAAGAGCAACGAGTGGCGAGAGAAGTGGCCAGCGGGAGTAAAATATGAGACTGCGGGTATAGGTATAGTGAAGGGTACGACTGGCAGGTTGGGCTATATTGGACTGGATGCGTGAGTGAAAGACATTTCAAATGATATCAACAGACAGACTGAACATGTGCCAATTCTGAGTGCGAGTTAATTGACTATAACCAAACACGCACATTGCGAAAGAATTTAACTAGTGTTAAAATGCATGTTAAATACTGCGCTCATTGAGAAATAAAAGAAGTAATAGTGGAGATAGATTGATTAATGCTGTAAATAATAGTTGTGTGAATAAAATCAAATTTAGTTATTTAATTTTACTAAGGCCTCCATCTCTAACGAACTCTGGCGTCTTGTAACAATATAGAATTTTGAAAGTACAAGTAAGCTAATTGTGTTAACTCGGGCAGTAATGCTCGTGAAGGTGGTGGAAATTTAGTTAAGTAATTTTAACATGCGTCGTGGCCAGGGAGAGGTGATATTTCCAACTAAGTAATGAGTTAGTCTACTAGCGACTTCCGGCAGCGTGTTAAAAAGTTGCATTAACTGAAGACTACGGTAGCAGTTTCCAGAATGTTTGCACACAGCATGGCTCTTCAGTGTAACACTTGGTTAGTACTATTTGTGGACAAACAGAACGCTCAGGTTCCTGTATGACAAAGTTTTTAGCTTTATCGACAACGAGTTGCCAAGAGAATCTTCTACCCTTTTCATTTTGTGACTGACTTACAGTTTGTTTTTTTCTCATACGTATACAGGGCGTTAACGTGAAATTTTGCGGGAAAAGAGGAATGCTGATTAAACTTTTTTGATGACTTGCATATTAAGGTCCTTTTGTCATCATGTATGTTTTAANTGGAAAAGAGGAATGCTGATTAAACTTTTTTGATGACTTGCATATTAAGGTCCTTTTGTCATCATGTATGTTTTAATTTAGTATAGTCGCCTGAGAATATATGCTCATTTCCTTTGATAAATGGCTGGCTTATATAATTTAAGTTGGGATTCGTTGACCACACAGTTCAATCGGGTTCGACAGTTTACTCTGACGTGAGTATACAGAAACGTGGAATTTACTTGAGTGTTTTGCAAGAACAGGGGTTCATATGTTTTAAAAATGGTCGTGAGATGCCCTGTGTCAACTTTAATAATTCTCTTGACGTCACGTCCTTCCTTGCCCCCATTTCCGCGTTATTTCCGCGACGACCGTTGTGCGTCATGTACGGGCGACCGCGCTGCACTCAGGCGTGTGGGGTCGGGGACCGACCTCTGCCTCTGCTTGGATGTTGGCCAGGCGGGGGAGTTTCCGCCTAGCTGGTGCTGTGTCCTATCGGCATAGCTTTCGGACATACCAGCATTGAGCCCACACACCAGTAGCGTAGTGCACAACTGTTTAAATCCGGAAACGCCCAGTGACGCCTAAATTAGTTAAACTGCGGCACCCGCTATTACCATACATTACCGGGGTGTTTATTTACGTTGCTAATGCGAAGCACTTTCCTGTTATTACGAAATGAGGAAACCAACGTGCTCACCTCAGACAACAGACAACTACAAAGCTGCGGCTACACGCCTTTCTGGCACCGAAACTCTATGAAACCTGTACATCTTAATAAATGTTAGTAAGCGCAGGTAGTCCGTACCCCTCATCCCGGCAACATGTCCAGAAAACGCGAATGCCAAACTCCCTATTCGACGGGCTTCTTGCTTAGGAATGAGACCGATTAGCATGNAACATGTCCAGAAAACGCGAATGCCAAACTCCCTATTCGACGGGCTTCTTGCTTAGGAATGAGACCGATTAGCATGGAGAATAGAAAGGGGAAAACTGGAATACTGGGATCTTCGTTGCATATACGTGGAAAAAGTTAGCATACGGCTTTCGCCTTAGAAACGTGGCTTTATAAATATTAATCTATTTTTATTTTGTTCCAGGAAACGCCAATCGTCTAGCGTCTAATGACTTTATGCCGCTAATATACATTTAGAACACAGCAGTAAATACATGATACTCGTATTTTCAGTAACGCCTACGACTTGTATTTCCTCGTGTTGGCACCATATCAAACACTCGGCTTGAAAGTGATGCCGAGATCGAATCCTGGGCAAGGCATGGCCTTGAGGTTTAGATGCAAGTTTAGTTTGTAGTATAGTGCGCAGCTTCCCTTCTTTAAACAATATTAAATCATAACATTAAGGTTACCTGTCAATAATTCTCACCGAAATTATATGTGAATGGACACTGAAAACATTTTTCTCTCTTAGTGATGCCAGTCAGATGAACGCACGGCCTCGGGAGACTAGTGAGTGGTTCACATATCTCGATCGGCACTGGCTTGCAATACTTATAAGGAAATCACCATAAATTACGGGAAAACCCAGCTCTCTCAGCAGTGGGTGAATAGAGGACCGTCATTTTTCACTCTTTGGAGTTGACGCGTGGGACGGCACGAAACTACCAAAAGTTAAAACAGCTATAAACTGAGGCAGTGCTTCGCCAGAATCGTGCCTTGTTCCAGTTGGGCTATTTTTTACTCGGCGTTTTGTTTTGGGATGTACGTCACGGGGCAGTGATTTGCGCTCAGTTCTGAAACTCCATTGGGTTAGTCCGGAGGTGTATTTTTAGTACCGTCTCGTCACGCCTGGCGAGTTCCTGGACACGGCCGTATGTCGGGGAAAGGACGGAGGAGGAATTTGAAGCAGGCGTCCAGCACCTACGNCAGGAACGCCTAGCCTTTCTGAAACGTTGTTTTCCACTTGGTACTTATCTTTCTTATTGCAGTTATTTACTCTTTTTTTTTACCAGATATGAATTTTTACTCAACTTAAGGGGCCTGCCTGCCTACATCGATTTTCTCCTTTTTTGGCCGAAAAGCGCGGGAGCTATAAGGGTTACATTGGCACTTGATACAAAAACGCCATCGTCGCTACGCACAGCGCTCTGAATTGGTGTGTAGTGTTCTCGTGGTGCTGCGTGTACCTATGGGACTTTAAGCGGTGACCCTATAATTTCATTGATGAAACTCCTGTGGCAAAGTTCTATACAGGCTCGTATCGAAGTTTGACTCTTACATGGCTAGTATGATTTAAGATACGGCGGTCTGAAAAAAACAGTTTTTTTAAAGCTGTACTGGAGGGCTCCAAAATATTTACAGCATGCGTGGTAACTTTAAAGTATCATTCCTTCCTCGCCGGGTTTGATGTCTTTTCATAGGTAAATAGATTGGGGGCACGTTTAATAGTTTTTTCGAAAAACTAAGATTCCAAACACAGTGCAACGCAGTTCCAGCGCCAGGCTGGCTAAACCCTAAATGTAAAAGAAAGGGTACAATCATCTAAACATGTAAAAGAAAAAAAAAAGGAGAAAGTAGCAAAATTAGGAAAACTTGTTTCTGGGTAATAAATCAGGTACAAGTAACTTTAAAAACTTGTCCATCTTCTCAATTATGTTCACAAGTAACTTAAAAATTTGTCGTGGCAGGTGCCTGCATTAATTTTCAGTCTCATAAAGCCAGAGAAACCATTCACAATTTCTGCTATGCAATTAATGTGACACCTACCTTCCCAACCTAATGCTTACATAGTATGGTCGGTCTCCCAACGCATTGATGATATGTAATTATACACGTCCATTGTTAACAGTTGTACCTGACCATGCCTAACAGAAGCTTCCGTCCTCTTCTCAAATTGAAGTGGCTGTAACTAAAATTTGTGCGTAAAAATACAAATCAACAACTTGGCTACGAAATTCATTGAAATTCCCGTTGCGTATGTAGGTTATGGAGGTCGGGTTAAACACGGACATGAGCGTTACAAGAATATTTATAATTTAGCAAATCACTGTTTTATCTGTTCGCTCATTTGGCGCCAGTTAAAAAAAACGCAAAATGGAGTTCTATGCCTTGAGCAGCTTTTTGGAAATTGAAAGAATATAATTCTTTTGCTTCAACATATGCTAGGTTAGACTGGGCTCGAATCACTGAATTCCTCTATTTCAACACAGGGAGCTTATTTTGTCCTNAACATATGCTAGGTTAGACTGGGCTCGAATCACTGAATTCCTCTATTTCAACACAGGGAGCTTATTTTGTCCTGTAGCTTAACTTTAATCGAAGTATACTTTTCGATAGTTACTTCGGATATCTCTTTCTGCCCCCACCGCAAACACCTTCAGCACGACATATTAAATCACACACATTAGATTGATGACTTTTACTTTGCTCTTGTTGGTTCACTGTACAAATTCTTTGTACTTTTACAGACTGTTTTCTTGTAAAATGTGCAAAACATGTATTTGTAATATTATAAATGATAGGATTGTATTGCAACTTAATGTTATTGAGAATTGGAAATTTGTTTTCTAAAAGAAAAAATGTCCAGCGTATAAACAAGACGAAAGCACTGGTTTGGCCCCATTCGTCTTGCATTATGCCATCACAGTTCCACAAGAAAACAGTTTTTTATATTCTAACTCAACGCTCATAGCCTTACCGCACTTCTTTCGCCGAAAGCGCAGGCTCGTGAAGACGCAACAATACTAAAATAATCCAGTTTATCAGAAACCAGATAATGAAGTCCTACTAAAGGCTGCTTATTGTAAATCTGCCACTTTTCTCCAAAAACCTCTCATCTGTAATGGGGTCAAGGGGCTACTATCTCCCTTGTTGAATCTCGTGATAGCACCAGAGCTGTTGCGCTCACTGTGAGACCCTCTAAACGGGCGGGGGAATTCCCTCCTTTANTGAATCTCGTGATAGCACCAGAGCTGTTGCGCTCACTGTGAGACCCTCTAAACGGGCGGGGGAATTCCCTCCTTTACTATGTTTAGAGTGAAATTCCGGGCTGGACTGAACTAGGACTGGAATCAACACGGATCGAACGTGGAGCGAACAAGGATTGAAAACGTGTTTATAAAGTAAAATTTTCAATGCGGGTGGACGTGTAAACATGGCGCGACGTTTGGGGTGAATCTGGACCTGAAAATTTTGTATTTGTCTTTCGGCAACACCGTAAACTAGAAAGTAAATAATTTGAAATTTTGTTTTGTTATTATTCAGAAGTTCTTTAAAAAATCTGTGCAGTCCATTTTCACCCTAACCAAATCTATCTTATCCTTTTTTCGACCCATTAAACGTAAAATATATTTTTCCAACATAACATCAAACAAGAATTCCACGTATTTCTCCGTCCAAATATTTCTCAGTTCCTTCGTAGCCATTTATTTTTCCCCTCTCTTCCACAAAAACACTTATTANTATTTCTCAGTTCCTTCGTAGCCATTTATTTTTCCCCTCTCTTCCACAAAAACACTTATTTTGTTAGTCTCGGAACGATTATAACCTCTTACAAAACCAAACTAACGCGTCAATATGGCGACCACTTCTTTGTTTTTATTTCAGTCCGACGAGTGTTTAAAGTAAACTTTTCAATCCGGATTCTACACTCTAGTCCGCCACGACAACTGGACTGGATTATCTTACTCCACTCCTACGTCAGTTCGGCCCGGATGTGTTTATAATAACATTTCAATCTGGATTCTTCAGTCCACTCCAGGTTCAATCCGGATTGAAGTTTTACTCTAAACATATACATGCTTACTGCAGCAGTAAATATCGACATCACGAGTCCCTCCGTACTGGCTGGGCTCCGCAGGGGCACAGACACGCCACATTAGGGTCCCACCTGAACAGCACAGAGGAGTCTCGATTTATACTTTGTGAAATCAGGGGCATTGGGTACCATTAGCCACGCGAAGACACTCGTAGTACGCAGTCACACCACCGCCTCCAGTATTACCGACACATTTGATAAACATCTTACAGCTGGGAATTGACCAGCTGTAACGACCTCGTCACGAGTATACTGCAGATTAAAATCTCGTTCATCACTGGGGACTCCTTACCTCTCCCCATACGCCTCGCGTGCTATAGATTAAATAACAGGCCACGAATCACGTGCCTCAACATAACCCACGAGTTTACATTCATCACGAAATGCCACAAAGAAACACTTCTTCATTGTTCGATGGCCAGACTCATTCAATCACGCACACGCCGCGCAGATTTATCTAATTTTCGCTTGCCTCTTTTGAAAATGTGTGTTGATCTCCCAGCTGTAGGCAGGATGTTGAACCACCTCGGATAATCTTTTGTTGGAATGTGGTATTGAATTATCAAGAATGACGTGTGCGCTTGGTAGCATTAAGCGTTGTTTTAGATGTTTCGTATATCCTTTCGTGTCGTTCGCTCATATCTGTCCAGATATGTACTCTCGTACACGTTTTCCCAATTTTTGCGCGTGCTCTCACATTTTTTCTCCCACCTCTCTACTACATCTACCCTCTCCCCTTTAACATACTCCTCTCAATTCTCTCCCCTATTCCTCTCAATTTTCTCCCCTACTCCTCTCAATTTTCTCCCCTACTTCTCTCAATTTTCTCCCCTACTCCTCTCAATTTTCTCCTCTACTCCTCGCAATTCTCTCCCCTTACCCTTCGCAATTCTCTCCCCTTACCCCTCGTAATTCTCTCCCCTTACCCCTCGCAATTCTCTCCTCTTACCCCTCGCAATTCTCTCCCATTACCACTCGAAATTCTTCTACCGAGAGTTACGAACGTCATCCAAACCATAATACCGGACATGCTGACAAGAGCGAGGAACGGGTTTGATTATCGTAGATGTCGTTCGGGCCGCTCATGAAGGTCACATTGAACATTTATGAACGTATGGTAAACAAACTTCACGGTTTATTTGATTGGTCAATCAAGGTTGTAGGTTTTGGGTATTCATTTTATACTCATTCTGTATAAATCTAATATTTTCCTACTTTAATAATTTTGTCCAGCTATATTCACATTTTGAACCACTGTGCGCTGCCACGATACATAACTAAATGTGACTATTCGATTCGTTCAGTACGTATTATTCTGCATCGTACACTGTGTTGTTTTATTCATCTTAATTTAGAATCGGATTACGCGAACAAGCGGGTCAAGATATTCGGCGGTGGATATATTGATTACTCTGTGGTAAAATGCACGACTTGGAAACAGCAGAAATTTCAATGTTGTTGATTATAATTTATAATAAGAGAATACTCTATCTTGTTGACGACAGGAAGGTGCTGGAGTTAGTCTTTTTAACTGCAATGAATGTTCCACAAAAAAATACCTTGGGAAATTTTTAACACATGATGCTGATAGAAAATATAGTTATTATGCTAAGGAATTTTGATTGTAATCCAGAAAGAGTATACACGTAGCTAAGCAAATGTTTTTCTTTTTAATATGCAAGTGTGCTGTTAAAGCGAGACAATCGAAATATACATTTTTTTTAAATCCATATCTTTGGGCCGTGCAACATATTCTTCCTGTTGACATAAGACGTGTCTTGTATTCGACTGGCCGTTTAGTTTTAATTGTCTCGCCGCGCTTTTCATAGCTGTGGTTACGTTTAGCTGTGCTGCCATGTTAATTTTCCAATCAGACTATTTTGTCAGTGGGCATCGCCACCCCTGGTAGTTTAACCAGGCAGATGGCAGATCTGAAAATTCCTAATACTGTGTCCCATTATATATTGTCGAAGTACAGATTCTGCGAGTTCGTGTTAATGACGTCCTTTGGTAACGTAATTCCGGCACGAACGCTGTTCTTGTGGGACGTCGGGTGACGCCGACTAAACCAGTACAAGCACTAAGAATGCCGGTTGGCGACAACCGGCTGTTTCGCTCTGAGTGGCGAAAAGTCAACGAGTTAGCGCATTGCGAAACACGTCTTCAGCATGGGCGTAGCGCATCACGCGTGACGTCTTGATAATTCGCTTATCTGTTCTGGCGCTAGCTCGTGTCTGCGGCAGCGCCTGTTCTGGGGCGTTATCTAATTTTTCATTTCACAGTATTAGCCTAGAAACATTTTTTAACGTGGTCATTGCAGATAACGCCTCGTGGAGGACTTCGCTAGGCTTAGTTAACGGGTCAGTCACCTTCTATGTTAGGCTATTGGTACAGCAAACTTCGTTACATTAACATAAGTGATTGTACACGAACTCTGGGGAATGCGGGCTCATTTCAAGGAGTAGTCTATACAACCTACATAATATGAGTAATGTAGTTTCAAGTAACAACGTTTTGAAAGAAAACCCACACATTACGGCAGTATTTGCCACATTTCCCACATGAGAACCCCTGCTGAAATTTCCTGCCTGCCAGGGCTGAGATCAAACCAGGTACTTAAGAAGTTGGAATGCCATTGCCTGACCAATTGAGCAAACTGTGGGTCCATTCTAATATTTATAAAAATAATTTTTATAATACTTTAAATTAAAATTCAAATGTAACTTGTTTTTCTTAACGTACTAAGTGTTAAAGACTGAGAGTTTTGAATTTGTTAATTGTTTGAAGTCACCAATCATGTTTAAAAAATACCAAATAAAGCTCTTCCTTTATTCTCCTTCCCCTGATGCTGTGAAAGTGCTAACAGTTATATAAAATTAATCCTGAAGAATGTTTTAACTTAACACAGAAATATTTTCTGTTACAGCTAATTGTGGAGAGATTCCAGAAGGAAATGTACCTGCCTGATCTAGACAAGACTAAGTTCCTCGTCCCTCAGGAGATAACCATGTCGCAGTTCCTTACAATCATCAGGTTGGTGACTCAAAAAAAGTATGCTACTAGTGTTTTTGGAGGTTGTAATTTCAGATTTCCACAGATTAGCAAGACTTTGTATACTAAGCTCAAATAGCTGTCAACAGTGAGTGAAAACTGTGAAATTAACTGTCTCACTGTCTTCCAAAACTTGATTAATGCTTCTAAAGGGACAAAGGAAGTAATGTTTGTGGCATCACTAATACAATCAAAATCCTTTCATGTTTATCTCAACTTCATGAGTAATGTTAATATAACAGCTCATTATTTGCTTGTAAAGTTTTGTCAAATGATTTTTATAATGTGCAGGCAGATTAAGCCATTGGTGATGCCTTCATAACAGTTCAGGTATTAAAGTCTCTCTTAGACTTGTTTCTAAGGTGTCTGTTAACCTACAATACACAGTAAAATTTTAACATGTACCAACATATTTTACTTTTACACTAAAAGGTTGTGTCTAGCCATTTATACTAAGATATTTTGATAGCAATTTTAAGAAGTTTGTGTTTTGGAAGTAATTAGATATGTGTATATTAGAAAATATTTGAAGCCATTGGATTTGGAAAAAAACTGGAATGCAAGGAAAAAATTATGCAAGAATTATACGTATATAGTATGCATATCGATTAAATTGAAAAACTCACCTCAGGTGTTTCCAAACTTCTTCTTAAAACTTTTGTTAAAATTTTTCAAAGTTTCCAGGTACAGCCATGTTCTGTAAGGGATGGTTTTGAACTAATAACAATTTCCTAATTTGTTTATAAACAATCCAAGAAAAGTACTCCAGGCTTAATACGTTAACAATAATGGCTGTTGGGGCCGCAGTGACTGAGTTGTTAGTCTGTTCACCTCCCACCAAGGTGAACTGGGTTCAATCCCTGGCTGGGTCACTCCCGGATTTTCGCGCCAGACGATGCTGCTGGTCAGCGGGTTTTCTCGGGAATCTCCTGTTTCCCCTACCCCTTCTTTCCGGAGTTGCTCCATACTCACCTCAATCACCCCTCATCTGCTCTCAAGACCTCGCGGTTAAGAGCTACCCAAATATCTTCACTCACTCAATAATGGCTATCACTTTTTATTATTAACAAGTAATAGTTTCACAATTATCAAATCACCTCACAGAAATTAACAAGATTAAATAGTTAATATCTTTATAACTATTTTATTAACATGTATTGAACTACTATAAAAAATTATATATTTTATATCTGGCAGTTCCAGTATTTACAATGAAGTCTGTATCACTCGTCCATTTAATGCAAACTTATTTCAGTCCAGAAATCACCATTCTCCTGTCCCAAATATTTTGTAGCCTCCTGAGCCACACTCGCCCGCTGCACACTCATAGGCGAAGCCAGAGTTGAGGTAATATGTGGTCCCATTCCCAGGACTCATGTTGTGCATTGATTCATCATAACCCCATAACTTTGGCCAAGGCCCAATATAGGTGCATTAGAGGATGGTTGTTTTAAGAACAGTGAAACTTATCTTCCTTTAATAGAATTAAACCAAAGTATGAACTGAAAAGAAAGTACAAAAATAGTTACCTACAGTATTATAAACATTAAAACAGTAACTTGCACAATAAATTTGCTATGAACTACACAATTAAAGCAAGATACAACACATTAATTTGTAATAACAATTTGTTATTGAAAGATAATATAAGCTTCTCGAAAACAAGTGCCTTAAACTCTTTCCATATTAGTTTAGGCCTCGAGTGATGTTCTAATTAGTTAACAAGTTCATTTGCATATCAAATNGTTATTGAAAGATAATATAAGCTTCTCGAAAACAAGTGCCTTAAACTCTTTCCATATTAGTTTAGGCCTCGAGTGATATTCTAATTAGTTAACAAGTTCATTTGCATATCAAATATAATGACAGTTTTGAATTCCTCAATAATATTTGCCAACTGGGCAAATTTTGCAAGACTATGCTCAATGTAAGAAAGTATGAGATTCTGAAGGTGGTGCTGTGTCATTGTTGATCTCAGTTTGGTTTTAATATGGCACAGTTTAAAAATCCTATTTCACAGAAACAGTTAGTTACAGGGATACCAGAAAGTTTTATCAACAGTTAGAAATTTTCCTAAGTTTTATTACAGTTTGTCGCTACTAGGCCACCTGAGTTATACAGGATGGTGGCCAGTAGTTTATATAGTTAAATTATTTAGGTGCAGACTAAGGGCACCTAAGGTTGTTGCATTAGGGGTAAACAAATACTCGTATTGTCCGTTATTTAACACACCAGTATTTTATTGGTCTAAAGGACACATTGGTATTTACACACACTGACGAGACTGAGGCCCCCTGCAAGTCGTATGCTTGAAGGGCTGGTGGGCTGAATACTATGCGTCGGGGAAGGTTGTTGAAGGGAGACGTTTCTCTACTTATCTGTGACTGCGGCTTTTGGTGAGTTGTCTTCGTTGGTAGTGAGGCCTGGTGAGTTGAGTGGCCCTATTTCTCAGGCCCTTGGACTGGCTCTTGTTGGCGTGCTGTACTCAGCTGGCTCCTTCCTGCGGCTTTGACTGACTCTCTCGGAAGTCCAGGATTGGTTACCCGGAACTTGTGCTTTCTCTGCGACCTCGGCTCGCGTCCCCTTCCTCTGACAACTGCTTGCCCGGGCCGGGTCCGAACTCAAGCCCGGTAATACGACTGACTCTCGCCTAACTGCCTTCTCTGTCTCGCATCACGACTGCCGAACAACTCCTCGTCAACAACTGATCACAACTCACCTCGAACGACTGACCATGACTGTCTGATCCCGAATTTAACCAGTCTCCCACTATATTCAAGTTGGCTGTCAGCAGTTTGTTGCCAGAGAAATCGAGATTTCCCCCGTGTACCTCACATGTTTTTTGTGTAGGATTTCGTGTCTCGTCAGCTGCTCGCGCGCTC